>LOND01004804.1:26047-37809 GCA_014220965.1 Paragonimus kellicotti
TTGTTAAACTTGCCAAGTTGTACAATTCGATGACCAAATTGGCTGTTACTTTGGAATGAGCTTGGTAGAGTTAGCGTTCGAACGTACCGCAGTCGTTCTTTAGAGATGCGCCATTGATATGTCAGCACATTGCAACTAAGGTTTTCAGAAGCACCTCTTAATACTCTATTTCTGAGTTACGGTGCATAGTATGGCCGTATGACTGTACGTGGTTCGATTTCTGTCAGGACTGTTTGACTGATTACGTTTTTGATGATTTACTGGAAATGTTTGTTAGCCGGAAAGATGGTTGCAAAACTTGGGTTTTTCTACCATTTTATCGCTGAAGGAAGTTTGCAGATAACGTTGTAATAGAGATAACCGTTTACAACGAAGGTGTACCATAAGTTAAACACAATCCACGATTTATCACATTCTTCGCTTCCGGATAAACCTTCAACTAACTCCTTTCGATTCTCGGCGACGTTCCACTGGTGGAATTATCGTTGTCGAGGGCAATGTGTTAGCCGCTGACATTTGCATTGTTGAGTGCCGTGCACATCTACTCGAGCCGGAAGATATGCTGCTTGTACCTAACGCCCACTGGGCATCAACAAGGCTTGTTTATTTTTGACTGATGTCGCCGGTTATACGGCTTCCCATTACCGGACTGAAACATCATTACATACAAATTTTCACTAAGTCTTTTTGGTTCTAGGCGTGTTTCTTTCACCAGCACATTGATCCATTTGTGGTGGCGATTGAAATTTAAAATCCTTGTATATGGTGAGAAGTGATCTTCGGAAACACAGTCTCCCTTATCCTTTCCAAAAGATGGACAGGACAGGTTTTTGTTTGATGAAGCGTCATATTGTTTATCTCATAATGTTTCCAGACGAGCAATCACCTTGATGATACATCTGCTTGCCACCTTACTTGCTACGTTTTTATCGTGACGTGGTCAATACCTAGTACAAATGCACCCTAAATGATTCAACACCGCTGACTCCCATCAAATACATTAGATGGCATACGGATAACCTTCGGAATAGCGTCTTCTTTAGTGGAGTTTGGTCATCTCATTAGTCTTCATCGCGAAGGTGGACTGCCACTCACCTTACTGTGAGCCATTATGCATTTAGAATCATAATAACAACGCCATGAAAGTCTAGTCTTTAGCTTATTAAAAGTCACCTATTTCGTTCAGGTTTTTCTTGTTGACAGTAAAAGAATATGGCAGACGGCAAAGTCACTCTGGTTTCGATGATGCATATTCGCCGTATAACTGTGTACGGTTCATATGGCACACTCAGGACCCTGACTCCATACACACGGGTGGACAAGCTCGCAGACCCATACGTCGCTGAAGTCCAGCTATCTAGTCACTTCAGATATTAGTTACACCCGTCAAGTTAACTGGTATGCACAGTCTATCCACTTTCTGTTGTTTAGCCCTAGTCATTCTTCTCAACGAAATTGATGTTTTCAGCCGAGATTATGTCAGCAACAGCGTAAAATTCTAACAGATCCTGTGAGCTTGTTTGCTTTCATGATGTGGACATCTTGGTGTCGAATATTTTGAGTAATAACAGTTTTTCATAGCAATTAAGTCCCCTGCCTTCCCTCTTTTTTCTTAATGGGTTATGTGACAGTTAGACGTTAGCGCGGACAATTGATGTATCGCTGTCTTTCATGATAATGATGACGAGTACGCAAAAGAATCGTCGTTAAGTTCTACTTTACTTACACACCGGGACAACTTTACGTGAGCACCATTTTTCACAAATGTACATACTTATTCTAATTTCGTCATTAGAAAAATTGAAGATACAGCCACGACAAAATTATGTCTATTGGGTGATTTTTCTGGAAGCATCTAGAACAGACTGTCTTTTCCATTTCTCCTCAGAATCTCCACCCATCCGCTTTAGCGTGCTGTTAGGAAGCCAAATTTTATTGGGTTTAGGTTACCACTCTTGTCTTCAATTCAGCCCTTAGACTGCATGTCATGACACCTATATATGCTTAATGTGCACTTATGCTCCAGTCTTTCCCAGTGGGATGTAATTCGGGACTTCAAACTGGCATAAAAATTGAAGTCTTATTTAACCTTCGATACGGTCGTTTTGCTCACGCCCTTAACTGTGTACGGATCCGAAGACATCGGTGATCGCATGCCGTTGGGTTCCTTATCGGGACATGTCATCTCTTCTAGAAAATCTTACCAACGCCATTATTGTGCCTTAAGGTCACTCAGACTCAATTTCTTCTGGCCGTCAAGTATTGTAAATTTTCGCTGAAATATTTCTATAATATTCTGTTCGTCTCATAACTTCGTGAATTTTTTTTTATGGTTTAGAAAAATTGACTTCCACATCCTTAGGTGATCAAATCAAAAACAGCGTTCCAGCGTTCTTTACATGTTTATTATTCACAAACCCCAAGACGCTAGCTTGCTTTTTTGTTGTCGAAAAACTTGTGGTTGTACTTGCTCGCCTAGAGCGCCCATCTGTCCGTCTCATTAAGATAAAGGATTACTCTTTAATCCCCCTTTCACAGTTCAGCTGGCCTTACTTAGATACGTAGCCGACGGGACTCTAATGGCCAGCTATTGCGTCCTAGACGGCCTTCCGTCGAAAGAAGTGGTCCTAAAGCTCAAGTTATTGAAGCGTAACAAGCCTCCTGGACTAGATCTCCTCTCTCCTTCTCTTTTCAAGGATGGTGGAAAGAGGTTGATATCAGAACCGACAGAACTCTTTCAAACTGTTTCGGAAACTGAGTGGTTAACGGACATGAAATATGTGGATATCGTCTAATCTAGCCTCTCTGCCGAAGACACGCAGACCATGTGGAACAGGGCTGGTTCTTAAAAAACGCGCTTCGCATCTTTAAACTGCGAAACGCTTCCTCAAGACCGGGACATTTCCACTTCTACTTCTTTATTGCAGGTAATCCACTTGAGACTGTGGACAGTTTCACATACTTGGGTAGCACTATCTCGTCAGCTTGTAATATTGCTGATGAGATATCAACGAGGATAGCAAAGGCACGAGTTGGCAAGGAAAAAAGACGGCAGTCGCAATTCATTTAGGAACTGTAAGTAATGTCAATTTCAGATAGAGGGCCTAGTGACTCACCTAGCCTATCTGGCTAAAGACATTAACAGATATTGCGGCCAATCGGATTAAGTGGAACAAGTTACTGTCGTTTGGTCAAGTTGTCTACGAAGCAAGGAAAATTAATGCTATTGGATGGAGGAAAGCTGGAAAGTGGAAATTCTGATCAACTCCTACTTGGAACTCCAGTGTTTTTTGTCGAACGAAAGTATCCTCAGGTTTGTTGATTCAGGTAAGAAAGGAGTTTCAAGAAACAGGCTTCATCCCTTCATTTCATCTTCTTCATACAAAAGGCGTCTATGCTATATATTAGTGTCCTTGCTTCTGATCACAATGGCAGTCACGCCAAGCAGGCCGACAAATGGAAGTTTACTGACAACCACACTAATTTTTCCGTCAATCTAGCGCCTTACGTCAGTAGGCAATGCACCTGCAAACAGTAATTGATGTAGCTGATAGTTACCCGTTATCCGCCCTATATAGTCCAATTGCCTAAATGTAAACGGCTCGGTAAAAGTGAGCGACCGAATCCACTTGATCTTTGCCACCAAGTAAGTTGTTCCTAATCTAATTGTTTCGGAAATACTTATTCCAACCGATACACAATACTGAACACAAACTACGAGGCACCCCTTAAAACTAAATAGTTTGAAGAAACAAACTGTACTCCTCTGTCTACATGCCGCTGTACGTTGGTAGAGAGCCTGTCGTGCCTAACGTTGCTATAAGGAACCAACAATTCGAAGCAAACACCATTCACAATACAACAGTCACATGTTACTAAGGTAGTGTTGCTTGTTTCATTCACGCGAACGACACAGACCCCGTCACCGATTAAGAGGAACTCTCGTGAATTAGCACAAGAATGATTAGAGTAAATCATTCGCAGTGGATATGTTGCACGATTTAAGGTTAGAGTTACGTCGCGCCATTCTTAAGAGTGACTTGCCTGAATATAATATTGAATCCAAACAATTTACGCACTAGGAATAGCCGTAAAATGTTGACTGGGTCTCTAATAAAAGGGTTATGATACAGAGCAACAGTGAAAGCTTAATCGCGAAAATTTATAACCTAGTACCCGATTTTTATACAAATTTGATATCACTCTTGCCCTGATGCTTACCAACTAGCGGAGAGAACACGGCCAGCGATTAACCTATTCTCCAGCTGCATTAACAATGTCTCGAAAGTACACAGCTATCTCCTACAACGAGTAATGACGTAAATTTAAACACTGAAGACAAGATCCCATCTGATGAGAACAATCAGTAGAAAAGATCAAGCAACTCAAAGCAGCCATCTGAACAGTTAATCTTCCTCGAAAAACACCAACTAACTGGCTCTAACTTAACAGTGTGGAAGCCAGTCACCAGCAGGGCATCAGAGACTGAAATATGTTGACAGGGAACAGTTAATGCGTACGCCGACAAAATACATTATTTAAGACCGTAAATCAGAACGGTTTCTGCAGAAGGCTTCCTAAAAACGTCGACGCACAAAAGTACTTCAGAAGGAATCAGTCGTCAACAAGGAACTTATGACTACAGCGGAACCGCGGTAGTGCGAGGCTCAATTGTGACTTATTAGCAACAAACGAGAGCAAACAAAAGAACAATCGTGCTCGGCTTACTCATTCAAACGGAAACTTGTCACCTCGACCTTAACTCAACTGGCGACTATAACTACACTCTTGGAATTCATATAATTAGGCAGTCAGCAGCGAACTGCTCGAATTGCAAGACACTCTTGTATAATGATCAACAGCAGATAATCTTAGATACAACAGTGGTGTAAAACTACTTGACAACAGGAGTGATGTGGAAGAAACGGTTAGAATACAAAAGAGAACAAAAACTCTAGCAAACAATAGTGTGCAGGCCTACAAGCCTAAACAGAAGCTTGTTACTTCGAGCGTAGGATGATAGTGGTGCCGAATGCGCACCCTTGACTTATCAGTAACGTTCTAGAAACAACACTAAATGGTTTTTACGCGAGTGAGTTTAAACTTTCCACTGTTATTACTTTAATGCCAAATCACTACGGTAAAGCAACCAGCTTAACGATCGATAAAGACTTGTATTTTTAGACCGTTTTAGTGAAAAACACTCAACTTCACCTAGAAGACTGCATAAGTGCCGGAAGAGGTAGCCTTCAAAATGGTGATCACGCGTCGTGACGATGTTAACTAGTAACCAACCAGGAGGGGAGAATATGCAACATAGTATGAGAACGCACTTGACGATAGAAAATCAAACACTACTATCAGATTTACACAGATACTTGTGTGTGAGCGATGCACTTAATAATACGTTTGGTAGCAATACCAATTCAGAAATGTACGACCGTGCCAGGCCCTGCAGTTAATGATGTACTAACTTCGTTTTGAATTGGAAGGAACAAAACAGAAATCAAATAATATCAGGCACTGAAACAAGTGCACGTCTGTAACAATTTAGTTAGGTTATATCGTCAATCGACAGAAAATTTACACAGCATCTCGAAGACTCAGTCGGTAATGGTGCAAGACCATAATCGATTAGATTGATTTAGCATCGCTTGCACACAGGACGACTATTTACTAAGGTTCGTTTAGCACACCGCAATGGCTGTTCAAACCTTCAACTAAAACCAAGGGTGGCTGAATCAAAACTTCTACGCAATGCCCTTCACCTCACGAAGCAACCCGAAAGAGCTGCGAAGGCTGTACGACAAACATCTTTTGTTTCTTATTTATTTCAGAAACGGTCAAAATCCGCGCCAACCAACAAAAGCGAAACGTCATATTTATGAAAGTAAGGTGCAGTCGAAGTCAGGTTCTAAAAGCAAACGCAAGATATTGACTACTACACGTGTTTCGTATGCTTCAATTGTTAGCTTCACTCTGTTTCACGAGAAGCAAGGCGAAGCAAAGGATTGTTAGTTGAAAACGCGCTTAAGCGATTTTTCAATTAGTCATCTATAGGGAAACGTCAACACGTAACACACAGGACAACCGTAACCATGACAAAAGTATACTAAGCGAACAGTAACTAGAAATTAATGCAACTACACTTTCTGTGCACACCTCAGAAAGTGGGCGCAGGTTGACACTACATGGTCCACAGTAGGGCTTCTCTGAGCGTCCAGGGCGTTTGCTAATATTGTTCGGGACGATTAAAAGTGAATTACTGCTTCACTCATTGTTGTCTGCGAAATTCCGTAAGGTGATCTTTGGAAACACCGAATGTGGGCAGGATTACTGAGAAAACACTTAACAGTTTTTTTAAGAGTTAGTTGAAGGTTTATCCGGAAGCGAAGAATGTGATAAATCGTGGATTGTGTTTAACTTATGGTACACCTTCGTTGTAAACGGTTATCTCTATTACAACGTTATCTGCAAACTTCCTTCAGCGATAAAATGGTAGAAAAACCCAAGTTTTGCAACCATCTTTCCGGCTAACAAACATTTCCAGTAAATCATCAAAAACGTAATCAGTCAAACAGTCCTGACAGAAATCGAACCACGTACAGTCATACGGCCATACTATGCACCGTAACTCAGAAATAGAGTATTAAGAGGTGCTTCTGAAAACCTTAGTTGCAATGTGCTGACATATCAATGGCGCATCTCTAAAGAACGACTGCGGTACGTTCGAACGCTAACTCTACCAAGCTCATTCCAAAGTAACAGCCAATTTGGTCATCGAATTGTACAACTTGGCAAGTTAACAAGCCCAACCAACCATGCACGGAGGGACGGTTATGGCTCCTGTAGGCTGAACGCCTTGGGGTTCCTTCCAACTGCCAACTGCAACACTGAAAAATGCGCAGTGCGGTGGACGCTTCGATAGCATACAGAGTGCATCTAGAGCAGATTGTGTATTTTCATTACCGCTTATATCTGTCGCGACCTTGGAGATTTCCCCACTACAAGTCAACAGACTGTCGCGTTGCTCAAGCAATCAGACCACCTGATATAGGCTAACTGGAGGAGACAACGGTGGTTGCACACCAAGAGCACAAACACATCTTCCCCACGAATGTGTCGGGTCCCCGATTTGTAGAGCAAAGCTGAGCGTGCAGACATGCTTAAAACAAACGCTGATCGATAATCAGACATCGCTGCGACGTCACTTATGATGAACAACAGCAGACGCACCACTTCTTTCGCTGTCCTCATAAACACCTCGTCAGTGAAATTACAAGTTGATGAGATGACACCACCTACGTCGGTGAAACGATCTACAGTCACCAACGAGCTTCCTGCAAATATAAAGGTAAGGTCAAAGTCAACCCAACACCGTGAAAACAATTTACACTTTAAAAATGCAGTTTATGCCGGCAGATCAATCGAATCATTTGATCGGCTCAACATGACCTGCATGTCCTCTGCAGCAGAACCAAGCAAAATAACGTCGTCCGTATTTATAATATGAGTAAGCTCACTTCTTAGCAAAAGCTCTACCCCGAGAACGTTGGAACATTGAAGTGCTCCTGTTAAAATATAATCCGCAACACGATTTAGAAAAAGGAAGACTGGATCGGACATCCCCGTCGAAGGGTAGTTCGGGTGCGGAACGATAAAGATAGTCACATAAATGTGAATTCTACACTCAGGATGGTTGCACAAGAGCTATCAAATTGATACCATTGGAGCTCCCGTATGATGAGGGTAGCCCCCTCAGAACGGATCCGGTTACTGAATCAAAAACACCCATGAGTCGAAAAGTACCACAACCAGTGGCGGATGGAAGAAGTGCTGATGCTCTCACGTGATAAGATCGACGTACCTGCGATCTCATTGGAAGCATAACTGTTCTCTTAGCTGGTTCGCGTTATGTTTCGGAAGCCGAGAGAGTTCACCAAAACAACTTACTGATTTGTCCACAGAAATAAGCGGACAAAAAGTGCGCCAAGATACATTAACTGTGTGGGTTGAACCAAAAAAAATGGAAGCATAGAATGAGACAGAAGATAAAACAAGAGCGAACCGACTGCAGTGTTTTTTGTTTGAACGTCCTTATTTCGATCCTATGTTCCATATTGTAAACGTGAAAAAGGTCCTGTTACATAGTCATATGAGCGCGCCTCACTACCTAACCATTCCTATACGGCACAAAACCATATGCATCCATATGGCTTTTCTAACGCAGTCGTGTAAATATGGGCCGACAACTGTCAGCATAGTTCTTCGGACAACGTAGCATGCAAGCCCGACCGCCAAGTCAAAGTATTAGAAAGAGTCAGGATTCGAAACCATGAACAGAAGTGGCGACGACCTCATGACATAAGACCTACGAATTGGGACGTTGTTCCGGTAGAAAATTACAACTTCCTTGCGCACCTGAAACAACGAAAAATTGCAGTGTTTCAGCATCTGAGAGCCCGCGAATTGATTGCCATCTGTTAGGTTCAGTTTTTACATTTCAAAGGTTGAAAACACTTCTCCTATGGTCCAAGAAGGTGTTATTCTAGCTGGAGCACATTTCCTCTTTCCGGAGAGCACGCTAGAAGCATCTTCATGAATCAATTTTGTCCAAAGTGCGCTTGTGCTCATTAGCGAAGCGAACAAAATGTTACTGAGAACCAAGATATTCAGCCCACAGTAAGCTAATTCAGTGACGTAGCTTAATCCATTTCACTTCAACCATAGTTTGCTGGGCATATGTTGCACAGTAAGTATAGAACTCCTGACCTTCATGTGGTGGTCACACGTGTGTGCTGCATCGATCCGGAGGGCTATGCTGACTAGGACTCCGATCCTTCCAGGTTCAACCTTGTCAGACAGGCCAAAGGGGAGCAGCCAGACGAAAAGCAGTTACACCTATAGGATTATGTCACGCATAGACCGCGTAAGCGTGCTAAAGTAGTAAGGCACGATCCTACGAGTATAGAGAACTAATTTTATGGTTGCGGCCGTGCTGTCTTCCGAGTCAGTAAGGGGTTAGAAAAGGTACCCTCAAACAAAGAGCACTCCGATCGCCCAACGGTTGACCGTGACCGCCGGCGTATTATCCAATACGGTCGAAAAACATCTATCACCCAAAAGCCCGATGTAGCTTTGAGTACATCCACTGCGCGCAGCAGTGCTCAGAATCAGACATCAATGTCTTATTCACCGCGCCAGTGGCCTGGACATGCCTCGAGCGAGTCGGACTCTCGAGTCATTGGCTCCCGGTATAGTCTTTCTATAGAACCCCGTATCGTGTCTCGCAGGTCAGACTTTTGAGTCAGAGACTCGGGGTGGGGTCCCTCAAGTCAACCCCCTTCCGCGGCATAAACGACCGGGAAGTATCAGAAGTTATCGTTCTCCCGACAGTGACATTATTAACCCAATACGACTTTCTCCTACTATTTCACCCACCCACCCCCGTCAAGTTTTCTGTCTTTGTATCCTCGGGTGATAATTGTTTTCTGAAACCAAGACAACTGGTAAACATTGGCGCCTTCAATGTCCGCACTCTCCGACAAGTCGGTCAGCAAGCTGCTCTGGCAAGTACTCTCTCAAGTCTGGAGCTTGATGTGTGCTGCGTGTCGGAGACGCGATTTTACGATTCTATTACCGTTATTCACTTCTAGACAACTCGATCTAAACGCTTTTTTCTCAGAGTATCTGGTGCCACCGGGGCTGAATCTCGTCGAGCTGGATGGGAATCGCACTGAGTTCCAGAGCAGAGCAATGTTTGCTCGATTGGATCCCAGTGAACAGTCGCTTGTGCGCTGTCAGACTCAATACATCGGTAAAAGTCTGTCGACGCAAATCAGAAAGTTGTGTATTCATTATATCGGCGTACGCTCCAACGGACAGCTGTTCGGATGCTACCAAGATGCGTTCTACGACGCCCTCGTTGACCTTCTGAAGCACGCCAAACACTTCGATATCACCACCCTAACAAGCGATTTTAATTTCAACCTGGTCGTCCTTCCTAAAAAGAGAAGCGGCAGAGGTATGTTTGGTGTCCGGGCACAACGCACTGACAATGGCGACAGACTGCTGCAGCTGTGTGCATCCCATGGTCTCTATATTTCGAGCACCGCATTTCAACACAGAAAGAAACACTGTGTTACATGGAGACCTCCGTGTGCTTCTCAGCCGTGGACACAGTTGGATCATATAGCAGTCAGTTACAGGTGGCGCCACTCTGTTAAGGACTGTCGTGCCTTTTGGAGCAACCACCTGGACTCGGACCATGCTGTTGTGCGTGCCCGTTTTGTTGTCATTTGATCAGAAATCAAACTCTCGTAAATGCAAGATACTGTGGTGAAAATCTACTCGATTCACCGCTTATCCAAACCCCGACACAATAGAAGATCTAACAGGGGGCCAATCCAAACGTCGCGTTAAAGATACTACATCAGGATTGGACGAACAGTCTCAGTGTTACGCCTTCCGTTATTCGCTAATTTCTTTGTTCTGTATTGCACCAATTAGCTACAGTTTGTGACTTTGTATGTGCCAATACGATCAGCCAATGACAGACTGTGATTTCTTTAATACTGTTGTACATCCATAAATTCGGCTTCTTGTCTCATGAATAAAACTGCTTACTGCAACCAGTACGAGGTCTTCTCTTTATTTCTGATAGTTGTGAACAGTGGTGGGAGGTTTCAATTCTAGTACGATTTCTAGGGCTATTCGAAGTTCCTAATTCCGAGCAATACGGGTGCTTAACTGGCATTCCAGCGAGAGAGAAAGTAAATAACGCTTGCCAGGAGGCATTGGTAAATAAGTTGCCCAGTTCGAGTCAGATGAGAGAACCTGACGAACAATGGGAACAAATCGCAGCGGCTATGAAAGCTTGCTGTGAAGAGGTATGTTCCGAAGGAGCTGTTCAGTTGCGACAGAACTGGATTTCTGTCACGTCGATAAACCTCATGAACAAGCGTCGCTCGATCCCACCTGGTTCTGAATATGATGACGACCGTCGAGAACTTAAACGCAAGCTGACTAAAAGCTTGCGCAAAGACCGTGAGCACTACTTGGTCGAACAGTCGAAAGAGATGGAAAGAGCCTTTTTATCTGGGGGTAGCAGAAGGCTATTTTCCTTGATCCGTGGTTTTAATGATCGTCAATTCGATGTAAGCGAGACCATGTGTGAAGAAGATGGTTTACTTATCACTAGCCAATCACGTCGACTTGACAGGTGGGCTGAATACTGACGAGCAGTTCAGCTGGCCTTAATTAGATACGTAGCCGACGGGACTCTAATGGCCAGCTATTGCGTCCTAGACGGCCTTCCGTCGAAAGAAGTGGTCCTAGAGCTCAAGTTATTGAAGCGTAATAAGGCTCCTGGACCAGATCTCCTCTCTCCTTTTTTCAAGGATCGTGGAAATAGGTTGATATCAGAACCGACAGAACTCTTTCAAACTGTTTCAGAAACTGAGTGGTTAACGGACATGAAATATGTGGATATCGTCTAATCTAGCCTCTCTGCCGAAGACACGCAGACCATGTGGAACAGGGCTGGTTCTTAAAAAACGCGCTTCGCATCTTTAAACTGCGAAACGCTTCCTCAAGACCGGGACATTTCTATTTCTACCTTCTTTATTGCGGGCAAGGCACCTGAGACTGAGGACAACTGCACATACTTGGGTAGCACTATCTCTTCAGCTTGAAATATTGCTGATGACGAATTAACGAGAATGGCAAAGGCACGGGTTGGCAAGGAAAAAAGACGGCAGTCG
>LOND01004805.1:21554-33619 GCA_014220965.1 Paragonimus kellicotti
CTGTCAGATCTGGCTGCCTTAAACCAAATAACTTCATAAATAGCTGGATACTCACCGAGGATAGGTTCATCTAGGGAAATCGAAAACGTTGTTGAAAGCTGACGAAGAATTATTCGTTGTCCTGTCGAACTTACGATTGAGTGCTCCGTCACTAACAGCAGGTCTCTTCGTGGAAGAGCTCAGTCTACTAATCCTTTTCAAGTGAGGTCTTAATTATGTTGGCGTTATGCTCAAAGTACACCGCGATCGGGTGAGCAGTGGTTTAAGGAAGATCTGTCTTATGTGATGCCAAAATGAAACTAAGGCCGTACAGGTGACTGAGGGACTTCGCGCTGAGTCTTAGGAACTAAATGAGAAAGCGATATCGAATAACAGTTGGATTCTCTGCGTTGCAGCGTCACAGAAGTCGACGTTTTGAAAAAACAAGGAAATGTCAACCATGCAAATGCCGGGAACAGCCCATTGTGCTGTGTTGTTCATGCGAGGAAATATTCAGTGGGTCTTGTCGTTCGCAATTGATGAACACGATGCCTGTTGCTTAATATCCCCGAGGTAACATTCTACTGTAGGTGTAAGTATTTTGATGTAAACAAACCAAAGTTCTATTTAACCAAGTTGCCAATAAAGGTTCGTATTGTATTCCCTTAGGTACACGGTAAATTGTGTATCTGGCGAGAATTTCGGCCTTCCAAGTGTCTGCTCAGCTATTATGGAAAATAGTCTATTTCATTGCATAACTAGTCTAACATCTGGCGGCGTTTATAACTTTCGAAATGATGTGAATGTAAACGAATGGCTGTTTACACGCACAGTAGCAACTGCAGCAAATCGGCGCACACAACATTAAGCGTAAACCATATGTTGAGCTTTTTTTACTTACATGCTCATAGCATTGGTAAACTGTTCTTTATATTGATTTGTCCCGTTTTACCGCCATAAAAACTGGGCTTCACACGCTTTGCCTTTATATAGTGTGATTATTTTTCTGGTCGAATCTTTTACATGAGTAAGAGACAACATTCGTTAGGGTTTCTGATGTGCACACTTTATGTGAGTACAGTATCTGGTGAACAACTATCCGAGACTTATGAATCAAGATGTCAGAAAATATGGTTGCTTGACCGTTATCGGCAGAGTAATCTACCGTCATTTTCTTGTTACTGTGGCTGGCCGCGGTGAAGCGCGATTGAGAAATGGGCGCGTCACCTAGAATACTCAAAGTATGAAACGAGGGATACCCGAACATTTTACCAAATCACGATGTGGTTAATTGGATTCCTTTTTGGGGGATTGATTGTGAAACTGGCAAATATCCCATACTGATTCTCTGTTCAGTTTTGTAACGTAAATTGCAGTTACAATCAGATGGGTCTAAATCGTTTGTGAGTGGTCAATAGGGAGTCAAGGTAAATCGACCAATGATCATGGGAGACTAGAGACACGAAAAAGCTCATTTTGTACGCGCATCTTTGGGTTCGGTGGTCGAAACGGAAGCGCCTCGGCTGTCGCCAGACAGCGGGATCAAACTGATCTGGATTGGCTGACGGACAACTTATAGGTGACCTTCGAGGACTGGCCCGAGTTAACTATGCGACCCATGTCTTGTTATTGAATTTCCTACTCCAGTTCTTGACCAGGTTCGGTGACGCCCTCATACTTTTGGACAATTAGCTCGTCGTACGCTCAAAATATTCTGTTGCACAACGGTGTGTAAGTGAGTACCGGTTCGGCCTTTATTCCGCTATGCTCATTGGTGGCTTAGTGACCTTAACAATTTTTGATAACTGTCCTTCGATTTTCTGATTCGAGAATGTTTGTGGGTCGATTGCCCACTGCAGTCCTAAACGGGTCGTCAGTCAGGAGTATCGACTACGTTACTCGCAAATCTGGCCTTGACCTCTTTGGATTGACACACTATCTATTTAACAGACCATTACTCCAAATCTGCAACCGCACTCAAGCTCAGCAGAAGCCCACGATGACTCCAGAAGTCCACCATCAACTCACAAACGCTCTCCAGCAGAGACACAGATGTGTTCACAGAAGAACTCGGCTGCTGCACCAAAATGAAGCAATCTTATCCCTTCGTCCTGGAACGAAGCCGGTATTTCGACCCAAGCGTTCCAGTACCCTACGCCGCGCTGGCAACTGTTGAGCAAGAACTGGAACGTCTTCAGAAAGCTGGAGTGATTGAACCGGTGAACTATTCAGCATGGGCAGCCCCTATCGTCGTGGTCAAGAAGGCAAATGGAACAATACGACTCTGTGCAGACTACTCTACAGGTCTAAATGACGCTCTCGAGACGCATCAGTATCCCTTGCCGATACCGGAGGATCTCTTCACGAAGCTGAATGATGGTATAATGTTTTGCGAAGCTCGACCTGGCCGAGGCTTATTTACAATCGCCAGTCACTGAGGAGTCCAAGAAATTGTTAACAATCAACACCTACAAAGGAATTTACCGATTCAACCGCCTGTCATTCGGCGTAAAGAAAGCGTCAGCCATCTTCCAACAAGTGATGTATACGATGCTCGCGGATATGTCCGGTGCGGCTGCCTACCTAGATGACATTATAGTTATGGGTTACAATGCAGAGGATTTGGAGCAGAAGCTGTACCAAACTCTTACTCGTTTGAGTGAATATGGCTTCCGACTTCGCGCTGACAAATGCAGCTTTGGAATTCCAGCATCAAATACCTTCGAGTCATTGTGGACAAAGATGGTCAACGACCTGACCCAGCCAATGCAGAAGCCACACAGAGGATGCCGTCTCCAACGGATGTGTCAACTCTACGGCCTTTCGTGGGGTTGGTCAGCTACAACAATTCCTTCCTCTCTGAACGCCAATGGCATCCGAACGCCAATGAGCCGTTTGTTCATTAAGGGTGACAAGTGGGAGTGTTCACGAGAATGTCGGCAATCCTTTGATCACATCAAAGCCCTGTTGACTTCAGACCTCTTGCTTACACACTATGATCCGACGCTACCGCTTGTCGTGGCTGCAGACATCCCCAATTATGGAATAGGTGCTGTGATGTCTCATACAATCGCACATGCAGCAAGGTCGTTTACACCTCCCGAGCAAAGCTACAGCCAGATCGAGAAGGAGACCCTCGCAATAAACTTCGCAGTGAGAAAGTTTCACCGAATGTTATACAGACAAATTTTCCTTGTTGACGGATCACAAACCGTTGCTTGCAGTGTTCGGCACAAATAAAGGAATCCCGGTTTACACGACCAATCGCTTACAAAGATGAGCAACAACGCTTCTTGCCTATAACTTCACGATACAGTATCGTTCCACAACCGCTTTATCCAGACTCAGCGGATCACAGGCATCGAACGACGAAAACAGAATAATCGCAGCGGTCGATATTGAACCTGACGCACACCTCATTCTCAGCGAGGCTGTCTGAGCACCTCCAGTGAAAGCAGAGATGACTAAGGAGGTGACCAAAGTGGACCCAATTTTGAGACAAGTAATGACATTAATCCACACCGCTTGGCTACAAGCAGACTTTAATGGCGACTTACGGGAATACTGCCACCACTGAGAAGCACTAATGATCGTGGACGGATGCGCCATGTTTGCCTACAGAATAGCTTTCCCGGAAGTTCTCCAACGACGGGTGCTCAAGCAATTACACAATGGTCATCCAGGAATCAACCGAATGAAGTCCTTGGCACGCAGGTTTGCCTACTGGCCACGAGTGGACAAACAAACTGAGAGACTGTCAAAAATGCACACCGTGTTGTCTGGCCGCGAGAAAGTTTGTAAAATGTGAACTGCGCACTTGGCCAGCAGCTCAAAGACCTTGACAAAGGCTCCACATGGATTTTGCCGGACCACCCAATGGGAGAACGTATTTAGTTATCGTTGATGCTAACTAATGGCCGGAAGTTCACAACCTACAACAGCCGAATTTGGATAGCGCTATACAGAAGCTATCGGAACTCTTCAGCTGTTTCGGATTGCCAGAGCGGTTGTCACAGACGACGGTTCTCAGTTCACCTCTTTCACCTTCGAAAACTAGTGTCAACGACTAGGCATCCATCCAACACGCGATCTCCAGTTTACCATCCCCAGTCGAACGGACAAGCTGAAAGGTTTGTCGACACCTTGAAGCGAGCGTTGTTGAAGGCCAGAGGAGAAGGTCCCCCAAGTCATGTTTACAGACCTTCTTGACCAATTACCGGACAACCCCAAATCCGAACGTCCCAGATGGCAAGTCGCCGGCAGAATGCATGTTCAATAGAAAACTGAGGACTGTCTTTGATATCATGATCCCGCATTCAAACAGAAGTGGAGGACGCAATGTAGAAATTGAAGGATAGTTCAATCAAAAACACGGAGCTCGTGCACTTCACGATCGGCGAGCCGGTCCTTGTACGCATGTTTCATGGACCGCTGAACTGGAAGAGAGGAATAATCGTCCAACGGAGAGGATCAGTCCTCTATGAAGTGAAAGTCGGCGAAGCCACATGTGTGCGGCACGCAAACCAGATTCGCCGGAACCGCGGAGATGCACTGTGCGACCAGGTAGGACCAACCGCGCAACTCGATATACTGCTGGACGCTTTCGACTTGAAGAAAGAACGACCTACCGAAACCGAACATTCGACAGAACCGACGTTACAGTTCCAGGACACTGAGCACAAGTATCCCTTGAGGTGGAGACGACGGACGAACAGATGCAGTAAACCGGTCAAACCCATTCAAGTCGATCTTCGAAGAAGTCCTATGATTGAACCAACAATCTCCGATGAGGAGGTGTTGGGGAGTCCATTTTTTCGTCCAAAACCGCCTCCTTCTTCGAGAAAACGATTTTATCCAATCAGAATGAGCGGAACTGTCCAGAACAGTCGAGAGGTAACCTTCGCTATTTTTTACCTGTTCCGACCTTTATTCCGCTATGCTCATTGGTGGCTTAGTGACCTTAATTACTGTCTTTGATAACTGTCCTTTGTAGGGGTTTGAATGACCTCATTCGAAATTGACAGGTCGCTGTTCGGTCAACTGGAACATCATGATAAATCCGTCACACCTCCAATGCGTTCGTCCGCACACATTCCTTAATTACCCTGTTGAACCTGCCATGTGTGTAATCAGGTCAATTGTCACTCTACAGTCGTATCCAATATGTGACGTGTCCCAACACGGAGATCCTCTTGACACACATTTTAAGAGGCTAAGGTGAACTATAAAAGCAGCCATGGTTATTCAATCAACGTCCAGTCCAGTCCAACGCCCGACAGGATGGCCAGGCACAACGCTGACAGGGCCCGTTTCGACGAATCGCTTGGCAAGGAATGTCCAACATGAGCAGCGGTTCTACTCCTGTCAGAAATGTTAGTGTCGGTGCCAACAAAACTACCTATTTCATGGTTTAGCATGACTTATGTTCACGAACACTGCCACAGCAACTAGTCAGATTTTGTCACACACATCTACGCGACGCATCAAGAGAAATGACAATTCACTGCCGCACAGCATGTTAAACAACACATCCTGCCTTGATGCCTCCACAGGAGCTAAACATCAGTTCTACAATAATGACTTTCGACTCCAAGACTTGTACAGCTTCATCAAGCAAACAAATGACAGGTCAAGGATCAATCTCACATCAGCCCATCCATCCGTCACATTATGCAAGCTCCACTTTTACAGTCGGTTATTCACAACTGTCCAAGTCATTTCTGCTGTGCTATCTGGATTTTGATAAGTTCCCAACATGTCGTTATACAGTTTTTGCTACTCTTATGTATTTGGTACACTGTCACGTATATATATATATATATTGGTGCCATGAACCTTCTGATTACATGAAACTTTCGTGCCAATATCCTCCGATTTGAGAATGTTTGTAGGTCGCTATGCACCATATAAATACCATGCAATTTTCTCTCTGTGACACACGTTGTTGAGGCAGAACAAAGCTGCCTTTCGCACTCGTCCTTTGGTATGTCTTGGGAGCAACTACGGGGCCGGTTACGCTATTTTCGGGACCACGATATTCTACGTTAATAATTGCGGGGAGGAGAATCCGATTTTCTATCAAGCGCATTATTATACCGTGTCCTGGCTTATCAGTCGCACTTTTTCGACCCCTGAGGCTATTGCGGCTGATGCACTGGTCCCTATCCGCGGTAACGCAAACAAATTGAGGTTTATTTTTTACCTGACAATATCGTTTATATTAACAGTACCATGTTACCAGCGGCTTAATTTGGTTCCGATATCTGACGTCGTTGGTTATACGTGCGTCGCCCAACGTTCGTCGGGAGAACATATGTGTTCTAGCGCACGACGCATAATTTTCGAAGGGATTGCATCTATATGAAGTCGCGTAGCAATGGGAGGTTATCCATTAGGAATTTAACACAAACTGTTGTAATCATGAGGAAATTTGTGCGGATGGTCTCCCAGTCACTTTACCCGACTGGGTAAACTCCTTGAACCACATCAACATATACAAACTATGCCCAGCTGACGAACTTTGAGTTGAACTCTCCGCCATTAATACTGTTAATCCGAATCACAGAACTTTCTTACTTTCAACATGACCTTTATCCATCTCCTTCACACGCACCAAACGCCACCCACTTGCTTAGCATGTTTAATTTTAGTATCAATTACCATCCCATTCGACATCTACCGAAATAACACTGGAAGCATCGGTGGACTGTTTTTTTTACCCCCACTTGTAGAGAGCTTTATAAACGAATCTGTCGGAAAAAACATTTGTCCGAAACCATTGTACCCACACGACTACTTAAGCAGACGAAACTACCAACCGGCATTAGTATCGGAGACGTAGAATTATCATCCTTGAGCTAGAGATTCACGGTTGTGGGAAATGTCAGATGCGGAACGAATAACGACAAGAATAGACCTTACGCTGTTCATTTAAGTTTCACCTCGCCACAGTGTCACAAGTAGAAATGCAGAGGCAATTTACCCCGAGCTACAACGGGTTCTCGGTGGACTGTCTTCATCTTTGTATTGCTTTCGCGAGCAATCATGGCCGAATGTGTGGCGCATCGACGCCGTTGTGGGACGCATCCAGGGAAGGTATATGAAGCGGTTAAATGGTCAACTTGTTAGAACACCAGGGATTGGAACTGAGTCCAGACAGAACTATGAGTGTTCGCTTGACCATATAACGTTTGGGTTAATCAACATACGGTGGAATAACCTCACCTTCAATAACAATCTCAGAACAGCATCAACAGAGACTAGGTGTTTCAACGACGTCCAAGCAACGACTGCATCGATAACATTATCTAGACTTCTCAGTTTTGACAATAACAGCCGAAGAGCAAACCGGCTTGCTTTCACAAATGATCTTTTATGTAGAAAAAAAAACGACAAAATACGCAAGTGCCAGAACATCAGGAAGAAGTCAGATTCTTTGGAGAGTGGAGTAAACATCACACAGAGCCTTTCTGCTGAAAGATAAACGTAACTAATCACCAGACCTCAGATTTTCGGGATCACACTTTAACTGAATAGTTGCTACTGCAGAGCACAACATAGAACTGGTCCTATAAAGGATAGCAGGTGACTGGGTCAATTGTGGTGTATACGAATACACCTTAGACTTCTGCACCGAAGACAACACAACATCTGCCAGGCAGCTCGGAACAGCTAATCTTCACAGCCAATGGTGCTGATGACACAGCTTGAAATGTTTACCGAGCGCTATTCAGGCGTCAGCGGAGGTTGCATATTGGATAGGCGCACGATTCACAGATTAAGTGGGTGATATCGAACCACTTACTGCAGGTGCTCAGGTGAGTTTTCGGGGAACAGGACTGTTCCCATGACTGAAGTGCAGCAGGTTCGTTGAATTTTTAGGTCACCTAGGATGTTCGAAAATTTACAGGCAGCACTGCTTAGGGATAATCCACGCAGTGGCACTGACCTTAAACATGGCGCTATTAATTAGTAGGCAGTGGTCGCTGAGATCAGTACACGTGACGGACACAAGATCAGGGACCAATACACCCTAGTACTGACCTAGCATCACCAAAGCTGCGACTATTATTCGAAATATGCTGGAGTGATATTAGAGTGCACTGAAGGGCATAACGTGGTAGATGCACCAGCACGACCGACAATCTCTCCAAGGTTGCCGCGTGAAAGACGGTAACATTAAAAACATGTGAATGTCTGCGTGAAGCTGTGACAGATACACAGTTATCCGCACAAACATTGCACGAGGATTAAAGCCCACCCAACCTAGCTGAACACTGAAATAATCAGAGAGTCAGATAACTTGGCTTAATGGTGAAGGCCATGAAGCTTATTTGACTGCATGCAAACGGTTCGGTCAGAATGTAGACAAAAGATAAACAAGCGGTGTTTGTCAGTTGGATGCATCCTAACTTTTAAGAAACCTACAACAGTCATGAGCAAAAAATAGCGGAATTTCAGCAACTGCGCCTGGCGATATCATAGAGAATCTGTGTACGCAATTATAAACAAAACCATTAACACAACGTAATGATTAGCCGCTTTATATCGACAACGGATGAAACTAGAACGTAGGCAACGTGCGAGTGCATAAGGAAAACAACTACTATTTCCTAATCTATGATGTGGTTTTGTTGAGATCAAACAATTCTGTATACCTTAACTGAAAATAAAGAATCACTTTGGAAATTATGTTGTATGTATAGTGCATGATATGAAACAGTGACATAGGGGAGATGTCTCAGGGAGATAATTATGCCTCTGTATCCATAGCATCATCCGATGAGTCAGAATCGTTGGAAGCCTCAGGAGACGATTTTTGGTCGGAAGTGGGGTTATTGGGAGATAAGTTATCCATGTCTTCAGGGCCGGCTAATTTAACCCCGACAACTAGTGGCTTCGTGTTGGTCTCACAAAGTTGGGAAGAATCTTCATTTTCCGATTTACCATTTACATGTGTAGGTGACTGTTGATCCAGAGTTTTGTTCACTGCACTGTCATCCTCACTGTCGCTACCACTGGCATAACTTGTTCCGCTACTACCGTGTCGCGTGTTTTTGAGGGATGAATGGCCGACATCCGAAGATGGACGATGAGGGCTTCCACTATTGTGAATAGTTGCAGAACTGCTTTGGTCTTTGATTTCCTGACGCATTGAGTCGTTTAAATCACTTGTAGGTCTTGGACTTTCGTCACGATGTTTCCGAGATTTGCTATCCTTACGACGATCCCGGTCTCTTTCTCGTCGTCGATCTTTTTCACTATCTCGTTCTCGTCTATCTTTATCTCGATTACGATCTCGACCACTTCGTACAGATCCCCTGTCGCGACGGTCACCTCGTCGACCTCTTGATCGGCTTACAGAGCGGCGCCTTTCGGATCGCGACCTTGATCGATGGTATTTTCGACGGTCCCTTGAACTGAAATTACAATGAAATAAACATCAGAAGACTTCGAATGACGGGATTAACAGCGAAATGAAATAACCGAAAATGTCAATCTAAAGTTTATCGCAAAGAGCATTTGTTTAGTTGTGGATCATGGACCTTAGTCAGATAAAAAGTGCCTCACGCGTTCAGGTTATGCAGTCTTAAGACATGACGAAGAGAAAAACGCACGTACAAGCTGGCCGTGACTAACGAAACTTAACTGTATACATGTATGATTGTTCTTCGTGAAAGCTAGTTTATTGGTTAAACAGAGGATGGATGAACATTGCTTTAATCTGAAGAACAATAGTATAGGGTTGTGCATGTTAAAATCATCCGGAACTCAAACGCACATTGCCAGTTTGATAAGCGGCACTGTTACCGATGCGATACCGGGCAACATCTAATCTGAACGTGACCTAGTTTGGCACATGGCAATCAGCATCGCTGCTGCATTAAAATCTATTTACACAGCATCCACAATTGCGAAACACTTACTTGATTTGATATTTCTGTATTAAAAAAACATCAAGCAACAGGTGATCGACAATCACAAAACTAAGTGGCTCACACCGGCGGGAAAAAGCAGTTGCATATAGAACTCTGTTTGCTAGGAAGCAGACAAGATAAAATTAGGTAACCATTACGGCGCGTTCGATACAGGTTTAACTCAGCGAGGACGCACGTACCATCGCCAAAGTATAAGCCGGCGTCAACAAGCCTGCTTTTAACACAACCAATACATTAGGACAAGCTTTCGTTTATTACGCAAAATGCCAAAACGAACGTACCGAGACCGAACACGGTTACTACGACGGCGATCACGACTGACAGAACGAGAGTGTCTCCGACGAGCATGCGAACGTGAGCGTGTTCGAGAACGTCGTCTTCCATGGCGAGAATGAGAGCGTCGGCGATCACGTGAGCGTGTACGTCGCCGTCGCGAGGTGGACCTTTTACGTGAGCGTGACCGACGACCTTTTGAACGAGAACGAGTACGACCTCGGTCACTGTATTTGCCTAGAGATTATAAGAAACACATAGACGTTACCATCGTTCATCTTTGTCAATAACCACAACAATTCAAGGTACCACCAACGGTCATAACAAAGTGCACAAAACATTATAAGGACAGTCCGAAGTTCAACACGTTAACACAAACATGAACCCCTATGACTAAATCCAAACGATCCACATCCAGAAACCATAACTTGCAAACAAACAGTAGAACTACAAATAGGAATGAGATCGTACCAGAAGATTTATTAACACATCTCATTAATAGTCGTTACGTCGAAAACTTACAAAATATCAGCTCAAGACAGAGGCCGAGTGAGTAGCAGACTCAAAATGAGGTAGCCATTGAACTGGGTTATTTGTCTGCAAGGTGTAGGCACCCTGACGTTGAATGTTTGAATATAGACGAGGCTATCTCCAGTAGTTAGGGCTTTTTCTTTCCCCTACTTTATTCCTTTTCTTTCTGTACGGAGTTCGCTTTTCTCATGGTTGTGAAACAGTTAAGCATCAGTGGGAACCACTGATGTATTGATGTTTACGATGATGATGATGAGGATGAGGAAGTAGGTATGCACACAACCGCTCATGGCTGCACTCTTGTACCGTCTTCATGCAGCTGACCATTGAAGAATTCGTTCGATCGCTTGCATCGGATGAAATTAACACACAAGCGACAAACAGCTTAAGACGTGGGATTTGGTAGTGCACAGCAACTGACTCTTCGCAGACTCAGATGTTGAACCATGTATTAAAGATGTCACCTAGTCGTTCGTCACACCAACCACTGTGTTGACGCTGTGGCCAGCTGGAGTAAAAAGCGAGATTGGTAGATGATGACCAAGCCTAAAGAAATGAAATTATTTACTACAGTTGTGGACACTGTCTGTAGGGTGTCTCCCAGGCGAGGGTCCTCGCGATGCACAAAGTAGGTAGCCAGCAACTTAAGGTGAGATGGCCGCTAATCGGGCAAGATGGCGGAAACAGTAGGTGTTTGACTGAGTTGTCTACGGAGTAAGTCAACTTAAGGATGATGACTTACTTTCATTTCATCTATAGTTCAGTTGTTTGTTTGCAAAAACTAGGTACTCTGTGGCTAGATGTTTAAGTACAAATATAATCGGCCTCCGTGGTTAACTATAGAAAGATTCCGGTCGGTCATGGGGGCGTTTATCACACTCCAATTTGCGCCGAATCTTACAGCGTCGGCATTCTTATGGGCAGCCGACGGTCATGGTCTTTTTAAACCTGAAAGGGTGCTCTAGATTCAGTTGCGTTAGTGAACAAGTTGTCTAGTTTGAGTCAAGTGAAAGATCCTAACGAACACTAGGAACAAATCACCGCAGCTACGAAAACATGTTGTGAAGAGGTACGCTTCGAAGCAGCCGTCCGGCGGCGACAGAACTGGATTTACATCACGTCGATAAACATAACGAACAAGCGCCGCCCGATTCTACCTGGTTCTGAATATGATGACAACCGTCGAGAAATTAAAAGCAAGCTGACTAAAAGCTTGCGCAGAGACCGTGGGCACTACTTGGTCGAAAATTCGAAAGCGATGGAAAGAGCCTTTCTATCTGGGAATTGCAGAAGGAGTTTTCCCTGATCCGTTGCTGTACTAGTCGTCGAGTCGGTGTAAGTGAG
>LOND01004806.1:16807-26959 GCA_014220965.1 Paragonimus kellicotti
GATCACTCAAACCGCTGGTTAGAGACGCTATCCGAGATGGCGGCGTGTCGCAGTCAATGGCGTACCTGCATCCATACCATTTCTAGTTCTTTTTAGACTTCTATTAATTTTCAACCTTCTTAGTAACGTTTTCTTCTAGGATATTCCACGTCACTGTTGAGGTGAGCGGCAGCCCGAGCCACAGTACCTTTTGGTCAGGCTCATGGCTGCTATACAAGCCCGACCACCTCGACAAGGTAGCAGTGTAGGTCGGGGATCTATACTGTTGCCTGGAATGTCGTGGCGTTAGACTGCTAAATATTCGGGTTGAATTAAACTGACTGATGACCGCGTATGCTTCTCCCAATATTCGATTATTGCGAAGACCAAACTTAATCAGAGCAGTACATGTTTGCTGGTATTAGAGCATCTCTTTGACCGGTTTCTTCGAAATTGCTACATGGTAGTTCATGTATTTTGATTTTAATTCCTGGTGATAGTTTCCAACTCTACACTTCATCAGGACAGGTTCCGTGTTTAGGCCCAAGAGATAGTTTGGACAAGATTCGAACTGTAACTCCTCGTAGTACTAACCGACTGTTTTCTCAGTTCACACTAGGGTGTAGTCGTTGTTCAGTATCGATCTGAGAGTGAATATCGTAAGCAATATATGATCATTAGTGTGTGACTTTGTGGCTTTATTCGGTGCAAACTAACAGGCTTGAGTTTAACTTTGTTTACCCATTGATTACAGCTTTTTACTGGCCGTTCTGTTTCAGCTGATGGAATGTGATTGGCATTTGAGCGCTGTTCGTTTGGCTGATCTGATTCGTGCTCATAAAGGACGTATTATAGTTTACACGGGGGCAGGAATTAGCACTTCGACGAACATACCGGACTACCGTGGAACTGATGGTTTGTGGGTTCGTCACAAACGACTGCGACAGTCAGGTTTGTCCGTCCATTTGTTTCAATTGATTCATCTGCCTACCACAGCTCCCGATTGCCTAGTTTCTCCATGCGCTGATGAAGAATCTTTACCCATCAATTCCTCTTCAAGTGAATTAATAAAAGGGGTCCAGACGAAACAGTTGAGTTCACCGACATTTGGGGCAACCGTGCCCAATCGAATGCCTGTAAAATTAAGATTGCCCGAGGCGACTACTGCCACACCCACCTTTACTCATATGGCTGTCAAAGTGCTTGTCGAACAGGGTTATGTAAGTTCCGACCAGTCCGTATATACTTTCCAATTTGTTACGATTACTTTCATCTCATGGTTGTACATGGACTCATCTTGTAAGGATAGAACTGAAATTCGAACTATCCATGACCGATGGTACTGTGAGTCTTATGCAAACAACGCCAGGTTTACTCTGGTTCCTTCTACTATGGTTCGGAGCACAATCCTGTTATCTTAAGTTCCCTACTTTGAATACAACCGTAACGCTTTATGGGATGTACGTACCATGCGCTCGTATTAGTCCTCAGTTCAGTGGCGTAATGTACTCGGTAGCCAGTCAGTGACTTGACAGACGTACATGAAAGCAGTCACCAGTCAGTTAAGAACTGTAGTTCATGCTCGATGATCGCGCTTCATTCTTCGTGGCCCACCTGGTCTTGGCTGGATACACTGCAGAATATAGTGGATAATCGTGTTCAGCATCACCGATATTGTTGTTGTTTGGCTGGTTTAACGTAGCAACCTGACGGAGGTTGAATAGGATGTTCGACTGATGTTGCTCAAAGTCGCTAATTGGGTCGTTCCATCAAATCCTCATCTTCGTAAGCTAGCTGTAAGGTGACGCTCTGCTTGGGCAGAATTATTTTTCTTGTTACGGCGTGATAAGGCTTGCTATGCCGTTCAGTGAATACACAGGGATAACCACTTGATTGCAGAACTGATCGAAGGTGCTGTGATTCCTTGTGCAAGGTGTCCAAAGTGCATATTTTCCTGACACGACAAAGTAAAACACGAACCAGAACATGTTTGTGTTGAACTGGCATGAAACTGTTAGAGCTCGAGTAGTGACCAATCTATGTGGTCTTTCTGTAAACAGATCATTCGAGTATCACGTTATAAGAATGTCCAGAAAGGAAGTAGACTGGTCAGTCTCCTGTTCGATTGAGAATGATATATTGGGATGCGTTTGACATGTCGTTGAATACAACCCTCCTGCGTCCTCTCCATTGGTAGTACTTATACCCTCTATATATCAATGATATAGAATCATCTCTTCGATGGTAGTCTGCAGTTGCTTTTTAAGGTGAGGAGAAAGATTTCTGCAAAAGCAGGACTGAATGAACACCCCAATGCTACTCCGTCTGTCTGTCTATAACCCCTCGGAGTAATAAGTTCAATGTTCGAAGTACACAAGGGTAAGCAGTCATTCTCGTTTCCTAACTGCATCGCATGCAACGTCTTCGGTCGCACGTCTCTTGTTGACCTCTGGACATAAGGTGATCATTACCCATGCTTTCAAAATCTTACGTAACCAGCAATGGACGACTGCTTCAGTTCGCTGAGACTGTTGTTAGTCCCAAATGATAAACACTTCATTGTCTACAGAAAAACGGTCGTCAGTTCGAAACTGCCGTGGTGAATGAACAGTCCATTTCTCGTGTGTGGCTTGTGTGTGTGGTCTTGTATTTCTTTTCACTAACCGTGTTTGATTCTGCTATTTCAACACCAACACTGTTGGTGTATCTGATAAACAACAACGAAATTCACCAGACAACAAATCGTGCAGTCTGTTATTTCTGACTTCTGTTTTCATCTAACGATGGTCATTAAAAAAGGCTACATCAATACTTTGGATCTATTCTGTCGGAATCGGTGTACAGGCTGAATTCAGCAGTGTTTGATGGGACCATATAACGTGATGTCTACTTGTGTCCGTTGTTTCTGCTGTTCCGATCGAGGTCCAAACGTGTTATGCGTTCCTACGCCCCGACCGCATCGAATCACATCCGTTTGAGGCATTTCAATTGACTGAGTATGCCTGTAAAGAACGCGCGCATGTGTTCGAATGTGTTAAGGCTTTGTACGACCGGTGACTGCGAGCGCGTATATGCAGGTGGAAACAGTGCGCATTGCTTAAACCAAGCCGTGTAAACTGCCTGACATAGGATGCACTGAGTGGGAAGGCGAGACAACTGCTACAATCTTGTCTTTCACATCCAAGTTCTCCGGAGCTGTATCGTTCGCATTGTGGAGTCCCTAGGAAATATGCATATCTGCTAAGGTAATTGTATACTCACTTTGCACACAGGAAGATAATTTGTGATCAGTTGTCCAGAGTGTTGATCACTGCAAGTGGTGTTAATCAAGAATATCCCATCACCCTTTTTCTGATAAACTGTCATGGACAATATTTCCTAAAGCATCCTGTTGTCTTGGTTTGAAGTTTCCTCTCACCGAGTTAACTTTAGTAGGGTGTGCGGATGACATTGTCTTGCTTGGCCACACTGCCGGAGACATAAGGACTATGCTGAACAAGGTGAATGCTCGATCTCGTTCGTATAGACTATGCTTCCCGCTTCAATGTACAAAATATTATTTCACGACCAGAGCTTTCCTATCCCTATCTTTTTGTTGTGGACGGTTCGCTTGGGGCTGTGGACAGTCAAATACACTTACGTAGCACTATCTGCTTATATTGTCACAAGCGAAAGTGGTTAAGCATTCAAGTATGATAATTCAGTCGTACAGTGGTCAATATAGTTGCTTCGTCAAAGCGTGGTTGGGGTTCTAATCCTTGCCGTGACAAGGATGTACACTACGGACGAACTCTAACAAGAACGGAAGTCGAGTTTAATGCTTCTTTTTGGAAGAAGTCGGCAGGGAGTTATATTTGAATGCGGAAGCAGCGGTCAAACGTGGGTGATGTTCAACTTGAAACTCATCATCATCATCATCATATCAGCCATGAGCCTGACCAAAAGGTACTGTGGCTCGGGCTGCCGCTCACCTCAACAGTGACGTGGAATATCCTAGAAGAAAACGTTACTAAGAAGGTTGAAAATTAATAGAAGTCTAAGCAAAGAACTAGAAATGGTATGGATGCAGGTACGCCATTGACTGCGACACGCCCATCTCGGATAGCGTCTCTAACCAGCGGTTTGAGTGATCACGAGGACCCCATCCAGGCAGGCGACACCTACCCACTTTACTCAGTGGAGCAGTCAGGGTTCTCATATTTCGTGACCACGTTGTCGCTTGACCACCACGTGGTTTCACCCAACTGTTGGTGGTCTCAGTATATAATGCCCGGTACGGTAAACGCTCAGCTGGCATACGGAGTACGTGACCTAACCATCGCAGGCTGTGCAACGTGAGTAGTTGACCGATCGATCGCGCATCCCGAGCGTTCCGGAATACGCGCCGGCGAACTGCCGCATTGCTCACGCGATCAGTCCACTTAATGTGGGCTAACTGGCGGAGACAACGATGGTCAAATACAGCAAGCTTGTTGATATCTTCCTTGCGAACAGGCCACGTTTCCGAACCATAGAGCAAAAGAACGCACACAAGCATTATATACTCTTCCTTTCAGCGACAACGAGACAGATGACGCAGTTGGCAAAGGCAACTCGTGCCTTTGCTATCCTCGTTGATATCTCATCAGCAATATTACAAGCTGACGAGATAATGCTACCCAAGTATGTGAAACTGTCCACAGTCTCAAGCGGATTACCTGCAATAAAGAAAGTAGGAGTGGAAATGCCCCAGTCTTGAAGTAACACTTTGCACTTTGAAGGTGCGAAGCGCATTCCATACAAACCAGCCCGGTCATTCACCTTGTTCAGCATGGTCTGCATGTCTTCGAGAGGGGCTAAGTAAGACAATGTCGTCCGCATACTCCAGATCGGTCAACCGAGCGCCAGGAAGAAGCTCAACACCAAGTCCACTGGACTCCTCAAGCGCACCCTCCAGAATGTCGTCCATGACAAAATTGAACAGGAAGTGGGAAGTCGGATACCCTTGACGAACACCACTAGAAGTGATGAATGCCCGAGACAGCTGTCCATAAACCCTCACCCTGCTTGCAGAGTGAGCATACAGTGATCTCAACAGATTCACGTATTTCCCTGGTACTCCCTTGCGAAGAAGACAGTTCCAGAGAACGTTACGAGCAACTGAATCGAAAGCAGCCTTCAGGTCCAAAAGACCACGACCGTCGGCTGCCTATAAGAGTGCCGATGTTCCAAGATCCGTCGCAAGGTAAAAATGTGGTCAACGCACCCTCGACCGGATCGGAATCCTGCCTGTTCTTCACGTATCTGGCTTTCTCTGGGTTTAGTGAGCCGACGTAAAATGAGGCCAGTGAGTAACTTGGAAGCAACAGATACCAAACTGATGCCTCTGTGGTTGTCACATAGACTTCGGGACCCCTTTTTGAAAACGGGAATTACTGTTGACAAGCACCAATCGCGAGGTACCTCTTCAGTCTCCCAAATCGTCTGGAGGAGTTTAGTCAGTTCTGATATCAACCTTTCCCGCCATCCTTGAAAAGAGAAGGAGGGATGAGGTCTGGTCCAGGAGCCTTGTTACGCTTCAATAATTTGAGCTCTAGGACCACTTCTGCTTCCGACGGAGGGCCGTCTGGAATGCAATAACTGACCATTCGGGTCCCGTCGTCCACATAATCTGGTTGAGGCCAGCTGAACTGTTCTTCAAAATGTTCAGCCCACCTGTCAAGTCGACGCGATTGATTGGTGATAAGTGAACCATCTTTTTCACATATGGTCTCACTTACACCGACTCGACGACCAGTACAACCACGGATCAGGGAAAAAGCCTTCTACAATTTCCAGATAAAAAGGCCCTTTCCATCTCTTTCGACTGTTCGACCAAGTAGTGCTCACGGTCTTTGCGCAAGCTTTTAGTCAGCTTGCGTTTAAGTTCTCGACGGTCGTCATCATATTCAGAACCAGGTGGGATCGAGCGACGCTTGTTCATGAGGTTTATCGACGCGATGGAAATCCAGTTCTGTCGCAACTGAACAGCTCCTTCGGAACATACCTCTTCACAGCATGTTTTCATAGCTGCGGTGATTTGTTCCCAGTGTTCGTTAGGATCTTTCACCTGACTCGAACTGGGCAACTTGTTCACCAACGCCTTCTGGTAAGCGTTCTTTACACCCTCATCGCTCGAATGCCAATTAATTACTTTGCATTTACGAGCGTGTGTCCTCTGGGTAAATGACAAAACAAAACGGGCACGCACAACAGGTGGTTGCTCCAAAAGGCACGACAGTCCTTAACAGAGTGGCGCCACCTGTAACTGACTGCTATATGATCCAACTGCGTCCACGGCTGAGAAGCACACGGAGGTCTCCATGTAACACAGTGCTTCTTCCTGTGTTGGAATGCCGTGCTCGAAATATAGAGACCATGGGATGCACACAGCTGCAGCAGTCTGTCGCCATTGTCAGTGCGTTGTGCCCGGACACCAAACATACCTCCCAGCCGCTTCTCGTCCGGGGAAAGCCGACCAAGCTGGGCATTCAAATCGCCCGCTAGTATGATGATGTCTGAGTGTTTAGTTTGCTTCAGAAGGTCAACGAGGGCGTCATAGAACGCATCCTTGGTATCATCCGAACAGCTGTCTGTTGGAGCGTACGCCGATATAATGAATACAACGTCTTTCTGATTTGCGTCGACAGACTTTTACCGATGTATTGAGTCTGACAGCGCACAAGCGACTGTTCACTGGGATCCAATCGAGCAAACATTGCTCTGCTCTGGAACTCAGTGCGATTCCCACTCCAGCTTGACCGCGAGATTCAGCTTCGGCGTCACCAGAAACCTTGAATCGACAGTTATCTAGAGGTGAGCTCAAATGGATAACGGTGCTAGAATCGTAGACTCGCGTCTCCGACACGCAGCACACATCAAGCTCCAGACTTGAGAGAGTACTAGCCAGAGCAGCTTGCTGACCGACTTGTCGGAGAGTGCGGACATTGAAGGCGCCAATGTTTACCGGTTGTCTTGGCCTTAGAAAACAATTATCGCCCGAAGGCACATGGAAGGCGGAAGAAATGGGGGGTAAAACAGTAGGAGAAAGTCGTATTGGGTTAATAATGTCACTGTCGGGAGAGCGATAACTTCTGATACTTCCCGGTCGTTTATGCCGCGGAAGGGGTTGACTTGAGGGACCCCACCCGAGTCTCTGACTCAAAAGTCTGACCTGCGAGACAACAGGATACAGGGTTTTCTTGGGGACCCCACCCGGAGCCAATGACTCAAAAGTCTGACTCACTTGGCAGTGAGGGGCTTGCCTAGCCCGAGGGCGCAGTGAATAAGACATTGATGTCTGATTCTGAGCACTGCTGCGCGCAGTGGATGTACTCAAAGCTACATCGGGCTTTTGGGTGAACTTTAATCTGTATTATTGACGATGAGGTATCAATGGAACTACCGAAAGTGTATGGTCTCCTTGCGGTTCCTTCTCTATTATGGCGTCAGAAATTTCTCCGGTGGTCGTCGTAGATGTATGACGCCGATATGGGGTCTATTTTGCCTTGTGTTTTCGGGTCATGGCTTGGTTTTAATAAAGATGTGGCGAACCCATATAAATCTGTTGTATTTAATCTGACGATGAAGCACTGAAGACAAGCTTTTCCTTTCTTCTGAGACTTCGTTTGACCATCGCTGTCTTTGTAAGTTGTCCTGCATCAAGTAAGATGTTTATGTGTCCTACCTAAGTGCTTACCAGCGTGTACCGCGAAAACTTCATAATTTTTGTTAATTGGTGAAAGACTACGATCCACTTTGGTTTTGATACATTTTTCTTCTGCTTGCTGGGAGTTTACAGCACTGTGCATTGTCTGTCGAGACCACCATCGATTGGATAATACTACGGCGCAACAGTGTGATCGCGGTTCATGACGGTCCTAACCGCTTGGTTGACTAAAGTCGGTAGGTATCGTCTGCCACACTCGAGACTTCGTGACGTCCAAATCGTTGACTGAAAGTGCTATCCAACATGGCAGTGTACTGCAGTCAATAACATATTTGCATTCACAATATTGCTTGCTGTTCATCCCAGTCCTGTTTCACCCGGTTTTTGACTCCTCTGTAAGATAAAGTTATTTTTTGGAACTTCTTACACTATGGTGGTGGTGGGCGGCTCAGGCCACGGAACCATCTGGTCTGGTTTATGATCGTTCATGAATGGATGAATGGCAGACTAGAATCAAGAATGAACGAGGACATGTTTTTATGGGAAGAAGGCTCGAGTGAGGTCTTCGTTTTTATGCACTCTGATAAGAGAGAAAAACTTAGTCCTGGACACTACCCTGGCGTTTGGGAAATGTCCGTTGTAGAGTTAATCTTAAATGTTTAGGAACTCCCACAAAATTTTATATTCAACATCAATAAAGCTAGACACTTGAAATAACTGTAGGTTTTCTCGTCATGGAACTCGACAGTTGGCGTACTGAACCACTTGTCTGCTGGTAACGATACCCGCGTAATTTATCCCTGGCTGTCTTGTACACTTCCCCCTATATATTGGCACTTCGCATATGATTTAACCTCTCATGTATCAGCGTGGATAGATTCAGTATTTGTTGATGACGTTTCGGTCTGTTTTCTTCGAGGTATGTTGTTAACATGTTCGTTTCATTTTAATTATTCTGACCAGTACACTTATCGCAATTTGAACCGCCGTACGGTGGTACGCGTGTGACAATGACCGATGGCGGCCACAGCAGCACAGACATTCACAGTCAAGTGACATTGTTCTCCAACAACTGTTGTCCTGCTGTTTTATCGCGTCAGTTGTACTCAACGTACCATTCCCCCCGCTTCTCCAGTCGCTTCATTTCGTCGTGACGTACTCATCACTGACAACGGAAAATTAATGTATTGCCAATTTAGATAATTTCAACGGTATTTGCGTTATTTTCACGTTTGAGTTGCATCTCCTTGAATGCCAAAGTACTGACGCCCTCGAACTTCCTGGGTGTGTTCCTCTAGAAGTATGTCACAATGCAAAATAAGTTCTTCGTACGACAAGACCGTTTACACTCGATACGTGATCGATGCTCAAATGGTGTTCAACATATGGTTGAATGGCAGCGCGTCTATTTAAACCAAATGAATTCAGATGCATCAAGAAAGGACACTAACATTCCATTTTAAAGCGCCATAATCTATTTTGAATTGGAACATCCGTGTAATTATGGGACAGAACAGTATTGTTCTATCATATTGGTTTAACATTTCTTCACCTGTTTGAAATCACGCCTCAAGTCGTGCGTATTTTGTAATTACTTCTGACTACATAAATTTAGTGATCTATCTCTGTAAGTGAGCTAGGTATGCGAAACATTCTAGTGTTCATGTAATTATGAGGCGAAATGTGTGCTGGCAATCATGTACCGTTGAGGAGGGCAGTGAAAGCTCGGTTGTTTGTTTTAAAAGTCCAGGTGGTTTGAGCTTCAGGATTTAAGTGTCATCGCTTCCCTCTTCCTTTATACCTGGACCAACGTTTGCCTTTTGGGATTGTGTGACGACTAAATTTCAACATGACCACTGTTGATTATGATCACATCCGTTTTGTGTTCAACTTCAAGTCTGTCCCATATATGACGGGAAATTCTCATTTTGTCATTGAATCTAGGTGAGACATGTTGTCTCGCAAAACGTGGACGGCTTACACATGCGGAGCGGACTACCGCGGGATAAGCTCTCCGAATTGCATGGAAATTTATTTCTCGAGGTGAGTTGCAATTAGTTTTTGTATCGGTTCAGTTTTACGAACCAGCAACCTCAATACCGTACACAAACCGAATGATATTTGTACTCGGTGTTTATGTGTAATGACGGCACTACCATTTTTCCGGTTCACACGGCTGTGAATTGAAGAACAATTAGGTGGTCGAATTGATCTCCGAAAGTGTCAAATGAGTAAAGGAGGCGCCATGGTAACCGCAGGGCTTGACAACAATTCTTCTGAGCGCACAACTGTGGATTGCGCAACCGAATTCCGATCGCTTCCGCGGTGGCCAGAATACGAAATTTGACTCCTCTGGATTGACGACTGGGCAAGCGGTAAATGGGCTGGAAAGCCACTTCCAGTGAGACTTGGTGCCCTGAGTCAACAAGGTGCGCCAGAATTGCACTCGAAATAGGACTTCACCTCGCCCTTAGTCAGCCATGTGA
>LOND01004808.1:0-11568 GCA_014220965.1 Paragonimus kellicotti
TGGAAAAGTAAGATTTGTAGTTTTCCTGTGACGAAATTAACCCATCGAGGAACGCATTCTTCAAGTTTTTCCAATCTTCCAGTCTGTATCCAAGAATGCATTCTGCAACACTGACATAAATAAGAAAGATGTTTTCAAACTTTAGTTAAGTTCCGAAATGCTTGAGGAAATTGTGGTAATCAAGCTAGTGGAACTAAGAGCAGTCGGCTAGGGAATGTGGGACGGCCAGATGCCAATCATCCCACGTTCTCTTGGAACTAGAACCACGGAGGGATCGCCTGTTCAACAGTTGTTGGACCCGTGGCAGCAAAGTAATCAGGTCACTCCTGTACGGCTGTAATCATAGCATTCCATCCGACAAGCGCATGGTCACATTGCTAGCCTGCAACTTGCGATCAACACATTAGTATTAGTCTGGCGCCTTTCTCCGCATTTTATAAAGCGGATGCTGTACGAAATTTTGCAGTCAAATTCAGTTAGGGTCGTGAAATAAAACGAGGAAAGCAACAACCACACTCACATACACATTATTTTTATTATATATTATTATTATAACTGCCTAGACAATCTGGTAGTGATCACGTCTCCTTGCATGCAAACGGTCTCCAATTCTTAGTTGCTGTCACCGTGAAGCGGAAAAGCCTGTGATTCTTCGCGGTCGAATGTACTGATTTTCTATGAAATGTCTTTCTGATTGGACTGAAATAGCGGAGCTTCTATGACCATGCTACGTATATGCATAAACCCGATTGCGTGAGTGCCATTGTTTTCGGTTTATCTACTTGATCCAGTACACAAGGAAATTCACGTGATGTAAGATTTGGCACTGGGCAATGGCGGTGTTTTTCAGGGAGGTGTAGGACATTCACGGATGCCAAAAGTTCCCTCGATTTATCCCATTTTGCTGCGTCCTGTGACTCTGTGTAACTAATCGCTTGTCGTTATTAATGTCGCACTCAACATCAAGAATGATGAACCCTACAGTTCGCCTCCCACCTCGTAGGTCTTCACTCACAGGCTCACACAGCAGTTGCTCTGTATCAATCTCCCACACCCCGTAAATCGTCCAACTTACAGACAGACTTGATCCAGCAGCTTGGCTGCCGAAGCAGACGTTCTCAACAATTCACGCAGGAATCCACTAACTCAACCGTTGAGCATTGAAATGGAATTACTTATAAGCAGTATGGCAGATTTCATGATTTAGATGAGACAACATTGCGAGGAATCCAAGCTCCGGCTGGATTCGAACCAGTGGCAGAAACAACATGCCCAAACGCGGCAGACACTTCACTAGCTGAGCTACGAAGTTACGCTGAGGAGATCAGAAGTTCTCAGTATTTGGACTCAATTACACACTCAATCATATCTTCTATATTAATATTACGACCTCCATGGCGACGTGATTTCCTTTCTTACAGTCGGTTCATTATTCATACGTGCATCGGACATCGTTGAGCATGCTTTCCTTAGCTATCCTAGTGATACATCCATCCGTTTGAATTGAACGAAGACACTGAGTTTTGAAACCGATGAAGTTCTCACGGCACCTGGATTTTGTTTGCTAGATTTCTCGAGAAATTCTGGTGAACAGGAATGACACCTGTTCAGTCCTGATGTCTTGTGAACAGACTCACGTAACGCGTTGAACAAGGCCCCTCGGTGAAACGCACTTGCCTTGAGGGTGTAAGAACTAGTCAAGCTCAGGTATTCTTCCGTTTAAATGTAACTCCGGTAGACATCGATGTATGGAGCTATTTTTACGACGTCGCGTCAGATATTGATGATCTGGATTTTCCGATACAGCTCATCCAGCAAACAACGTTGCAATCGAGATTACACGTTTCAACCTTCCTAGCCTAACACCTCCAGTCCCGAGGGGAGAATTCTACTGCTTCGTTTCGGCGTATATCACTCAAATCAACTTACTGTCAGAACTCACACTGAATTTGCCGTGTGCTTCAGAAAAAAGGGTCATACCAATTATCTGAATTTCCGACCGAGATGCTTGTGTACGGTCGACTTCCGAACTAACAGGGGAGCAGCGGGCATATGAGCATTTGACAGATTGATAACATCGTTGTCAGTTGTTGCCACAGAACCGTATCGAATTGCGTCTTTACCTGTGAATAACTAACAACAGTGTTAGAGCTCTATAGTCAATGCATCCCAGATAGACATGGTTGGGAGTAGATCAAACATTCCACTGTGTTGTGTTGAGGAGTTCTCTTATTGTGCGTCAGTAACAGTTATCAATGACTTCAAACACAGAAACAATTTGTTGGTTTGAACAGAGTCGATAACTAGGTCGCATAGCATACACGTATACAAAAGGCAACAAGGAATTTCTGTAAGCTTATGCCCTTTGCAATAGTGTTGACATTGCAGTACGACTGCTTCCACAAATAGGTATAGTCCAACCCATGCGGCATTCAGACTGAACCATATCCGCCACTCAAGTCCAATGGTTCATTCCGGAAGAGGCTGGCTGCAAAATCTATCTGATTGTGAAAGTTGCGATCGACTGTGGTAGTTAACGTGAAATTGGTCGAATAACAGACTATTAATCAGTAATCTAACGTATCGCCTGACAAGTTCAATGAGATAGGAGATTTCGACTTGTCTCAGAAGTTCTAATCGCCAGATTATCGACTGAAGTTAACAGGACAGTTTCTGTGTCTCAAATTGAGACTACCGAGAAAAATGATAATTACTCGCATGCGAAACCGACTGCGAGTTCGGATGTTGGTCGTGCTATTGTGAATCTAATGGCACAGCGATCAATACGGTTGTTTCATGATAACGTGCCCTGTATTCGAATCCAGACGGTGGGAAGGACATGCATTACTGACGAACTCTCACAAAAGCAAAACTCGAGTCTAGAACCTCTTTTCGGAAGAGGCTGGTTGGGGAGTCTAGCTGAATGCGACAGCCGCGAACAAATGTGAGTGGTGTTCATCTTGAAATTCACCAAATCGCCGACCGCTCATCAGTAGTTTTGAGAACCGTGATTGTAATGTCTTGTGATGCGAATGCGGAGATTTGAATTGTGTATAGTGACATGTTAGAAGAATGTGTTATTCATTTGAGGGACTGGAGGGTTTTCAATCAATTTTCATCAGTGCGATTAGCTGTGAAATGCATTACAAATCCTACCCGGGTATATCCATCTTCCTGTTTTTGGTCGAAGGCTCTTTACTGCTAATCCATGAAAATCGATAGTTACGGAGTGATATTGTTTCGGCAGGCAGGTCGCAGTCGGTTGAAGCAAAGAGTAATCTGTGCGCCTAATTGAGAACACTCAAACTAGTGGCATTTCACGTCAAATGTAGTGGGTTAGGTAGTTAAGTTGGCATTTTCTAGCCCCTCAATTCAGTTTGTTAAATTGAAATGATTCTCGTTGTACAGATTGTCCCAGATGTGGGGACCCGAGCGAAAAGGTAAGGAATTCAAACCTTAGGGGCTTAAAAACGAACAGACCTCCTTAATGGGTCGGTTGGGCGACCGGGCACAACACAACGCTGAAACAACAGCCAGATTAGCTGGCTTTGCGCAGGGTGGAATGTGCACGCATTTCCCTTGTAATAGCTCGGCCCCATCGGCCCAGTGTTTTGGCCACCGCGGTCAACAATCGATAACACCTGCATGCTCATACACATCCCCGTAAGTGTTACAGCGTTGGAGAGGCACCACTGGACTGGGAACAAGCAAACGCCGATGAATGCAAATGGACAGAGTGAAAATACGACATACCCCTCACGAATTGTGCCATCACGCTAATTTTTCCACTAAACGACGGACAATGAAGAGCTACGTTCATAAACTGTACAGATTTACAAATTGTCAGAAGATCGATCGGAAACTAATTGTACAGACTGTACGTATAGGTGACTGAAATTGACGGTTTATAATCGCTGGTGTCAGTTCACCGAAGGCAGGATGAACTCGTGGACTTTCGGATGGCTAGTTCGTTCTCTGTGTCCGACGTCTATTATGTTGAGTTATGTTGGAACAATTTATTATTAGTTCAGTTTACCGGACAGTAGATGCGTACGGTCTGATCTGGGTGAATAATCATGCTTGAGTCAAATCACACTGCTGGAACGTAAGTAAGAGACTGACATGCAGGTAATCCGGCGAGTGAATGGCGGAGTGAACAAGTCTAGTTATACGGCCTGTGGTGAAAGTACGGAGGAGACCACCAGTACTTTCAATGCAAGGTATGTGGGTACCGGATCGGTTAGCTGGAAATCAGTTTGAAGGCTGCTGAAAACGTTTATTGCACCGGGCAATGCTCATGTCATGCGGTCGATCGCTCACATGAACAGATGATTGTTCTGCCAGTTATGTTTGACGACGTACAAAAACAGTCTCCAAAATAGCAAACAAGTCACATTGCTGGGTGTTAAGTTGAAAAGGTTCTCGTTGTAACTAAGTTACACGTTTATCCGATGAATGAATTTGGAGGTGTTGGTGCCAAAATCTGTACAATATAGGCAATTTGATTGTTAATTGAGAAGGTGAACATCAAATTCACGTCATAACGTTTCCCTGATGTAACGAACTTTTGGATACTGTCCGCTTAGCTGACAGTTTTGGCGTTTTAGTTTTAAGCGTTAAGTGCATTATCGCACTACTCTGAACGAGTTAAGTAACACATTTTTTGTACAATATCCGTTCCGAATATATGATGATCGTTTGAGATCTGAGAAAGAGGACCATATCAGACGCCCACTCAAGTAAAAAATCAAGTGGTCTGAGTTGAAGGCCAGTGGATGGTCAGGACAGCATACGATGTAGAGCGACAACTGGCGCCAGGGTGTATCGGATGAGGAAAATAAAATACTAGATTACCAATGTTCAACAAGTTCTTGAACAAATGCAAACTGGTACGTTGTAACCTTAAGCATGATACGTAGAGGAGAGGGCGAACGAATGGAAGATAGTGCAGAAAGAGGAGTGGGACACTGGCAGAGGTCAGCCAAAGTAATTAGGTGTAATGAAATTGGACTGGAGCGGTTTCTTGATTGGAAAGAGTTCAGCCAATCAGTGTTCGCGCACAGGCTGCCACACACGGAATTATGGTCGAACTAGCGCCAAACAATTATAGACGGCGATTAACTGCTGTTGAATGCGTATCTGTTTCAAATAACCGAGTTGCTAGATGCAACGTCGTGGAACAACACAGCAACAAACTGGCCAATCAAAACGTGAGGACGCCTGTCGCTTAATAGCAGTCGTAAATACTGTTGTTCCTCTATAAAAAGGTGCCGTTTATCCGATAAATTGAGATTGCTTAGTGCTGCCCAGATTCCTGTTCTGATTTTTCTTGGTTGGGTAGCTCAGTTCGTGACACGAACGAAAACCGTTGATTGTAATCTGATGACCAACAGGATCCCGGCAGAGCACTGACGGAGAAAGGTTCTTTACGTCAACGGGAGTTGACGAACATCCCACCAATCAGAATATTGTGATCAGTCCTAGGATCTTCGAAAGGGTATTTGGACCTAACGCTTCCCTTTTGAAAAAGAGAGAACCTTTAGCGTGCCATAAAATGATTCAAGTGGCATCCTCATTCTGTCCGGCCATCTTCTGGGTTTCACTGTTCTCATGTCCGGCTGTGCATGTGGAGCTGAGCTAGTTGTAGACCCCATTGGCAAGCTGAAAGTATCCATCGGCATGTCGAGTGGAGTAGGCGAGGTTTCGTTGAAACCCGCTTCGTCCGCGTATAACTTTCTAGACCGTAATCAGTTGGCCCACCGGTTCCACTATTTGGTGCCCAATGCGACATTAGATGCAGTTTTCATTTCCGACCACCGTTTAGGCCATTTACTTAGCATGGATTGTGGAATCTGTAGATTCAGACATGTACTGGATCTTCTACGTTGCGCACTCATCCCTTATCACCAGGTCGACGGTTGAAGATTTTCTCTTCGATGAGTGTCTCACGTAGGATCATTTAGTTCACCCTACCCGAGTACATCAGACACTGTGCACTTGTCCTTCTAACATTGCAATAGATAGTGTGATATTATCCAAGTCGTTTAGATTAGCTGTCATGCGGTAATTGAACAAGAAGCGTTGGCTCACGTTCTTGAGCGTTCTGATATCCTGGGCTGTAATGAGCGCTCAGTTGAACGCATCAACAAAATATCCGCTTGAATGTTAGATTGTGGATGATACGGTGGATGATGAACACTTTCAGTGTTGCATGAGACACGAAGTTAGTTAACATGCATAACCGTGCACCGCGTGCCGTTGTCAGACACAAGCATATATCGGGATTTTGTGATATTGTGTTGACCGTCGTTGCAAGTTTCAGTGGAACTGTTTGCTGGAGGGCGGATCGAGTGAGTGAACGCGTGAGCTTCAGTGGTTGAGGGCATTTCAACTGGAAACTAGAAAAAGGATTGTTTGCCATAGAAGGAAGTATCGGAAATCCGCTATAGAGTACTGATAGTTTGATCATGCACCCAGATCAGGCAACGAGAAACAAAGACACCTGACAAATATATAACAAACATGGAACATGTGAACAAAAATAAATAATTCATAGCTCTGTAGCTGTTTCTGTTGTGGACTGCCGCATCAGAAATAATGGAATATAGCTGCATTATGGGTAAAAGTAATGTACACCTCATATTGTCATATTGCCAGAGCGCCCGATTTTCGTGTTCCATAATGATGACATCTGTAAGAAAAGCGCTGTATTCCAAGGCTAACGCCAAGGCGAATAGGCATACTTTGTCTTACTGGAACCTACTAGACATTTGTGAACAAGATGTACCTACGGAAGACTCAGTTGATAGTTTGCTTAGAAGAAAATTATCTATGATAATTAAGTGTTTTAAGCATGTTCTTATTTTTCTACCGAATCCTGCAATAGAACTTGGATGGACAGAATCTTCTAATTTTCTGATTTAGTCCGCTCATTTTGGCTACGGTTGCGTGTGAATAACATTCAAAACGAGATTGTGTTTTGATTTGGTGAACCTCTGTCGAAATTAACACTAACCGTCCGTCTCCCGATTCCAATGAATTTGCCTGTGTGTTTCATGAAGCACATATCCATGAACACCACCCAGCCCGGACCAACGGAGGAGTCAATAAGACAATCGCCAGCGCAGTTGTGACACACCTCGTTGGCTCGCGTCATATCATCAATTCGGCCTCCTCTTTTCGTCCGACTTACCGAGTCAAGAGCAATCAGCCGAAAGCCCTGGAGTGCCGAATGTTGATCAGAGCCCAGAAACGTCTTGTTCATGCCTTGTGATTGTCATTCTCACTACCCATAACGTGGTCGACCAAACGATCACTATTTCAGGTGCATCATAGTTTCGACGTAATTGTATTAAAGCGTTGTCTCAATTTTTATTGTGTCACGAATTCCCGTACCAGGATGAACAATTCCTTTGATCTTTCCTATCCGTGTTTGTGTTGTCCTGGTCAAGCAATTCCCTCCTCATTTCCCTTGGTGACCTTTCACAACTAGCACGACATCTTGTTGACCTTTCCAATCCGGTCATGTTTACTACGCATACTTTCATATATCTATATGACGCATTTGTTTTGCACACGATCTGAGAGTCCACGACACCATCCATGCCTACGTCCTGCCGGCATGTTCCCACTCACCCTCTGTCAACTGTGTTGTTTCCTAACAGCTAGTCCATACTCGAATATCAAGGCACACGCATACACCGTCCAGATATCACCGACTTGCCGACTTCGCAGTCACTCGTTAGACTTTAACCAGGGCGTGTGTTATTCCTGAACCGCAGAACGCATCGTACCTTTGTTATATCCCTGTTCACGTGATCAGTTGAGGTTTGAAACACTCTTACTGATTACTCGTTGTTAGTAGTACCGTAGCGACCGATCCAATTTGTTTTCTTCTCTAGGATCCGATTAGCCTGTTTCAAGGGTAACGTTACTGAATCGGTTGCATCTAAGCGTTTTGTCGTTTACAATCTTGTTAATCTCATTTGCACCTACTGCTTGTTTTGTTAGTCTTTGCCTTGATAACACTGCTTCAAATAACTGTATAGCCTTTGACCTGCTGATGAATAACCGGAAGCGAGTTTGCTCGCTACCCTGTGTTGTTGACGACCGCTCCCATGAATTTTAACAATTCGGTTGTGTTCAATTTGACCTTATTTGGAACAGTTATCACAACGGTTGCCTCATAAGGCTATGCGTAAGAATACAAGGCACGATTGTAACCAAGATATGCACTGGAGCGGGATCGGAACTCAAGCCTATTGCGTGTTGTCCGAATAGGTTTTGGTGGAAAATTCATCTGAATGCGAGTGCCGCAATCAATCTGGAGTATTGAATTTGGACTTGTATAAATATTCAGCTACTCATGAATTTGAAAGTAGTTCGTTTTATCAGTGCATTAACTGTGTTAGTGCTAGTTGTGCGATATACCCTAACGTGATTGGATAAAATGTGTATTTACAACACTGTTAAAACTTCCTTGACCATATGTTGGTTCCTTAGTCAGTTAGACGTATATATGATAATTCGTGTATTTCAAGCTATACAAATGCATACACTAACAGGTTTGGATGAACTGATACTAAAATAAACATAATCGAAGAGGAGCGGTTTAAGAAGTAATTGGATTTGAGGTAGAAAGGTATCAACGATGCTGCAAACAAACACCCTAACTATGTCTTCAGAAATATTGTTCAAACTATCTCTAATGGGAGCTTTCTTGGACGCTGGACATACTGAAGAGCATGCTGGAAAGTAATGGTATCTTCCATTTTCCTATGATCTTCATCAACAATATTTTTGTCAGTCTGATAGCTCAAAAGTTATTCATTTTCTGTTCAGATTATGCCATTGTCTGTTTGGAGACGTTATGTTAGTTTAAAAACAAGCGTATTCAGTGCCGTGTGCGCCTGCAACGTAAGTCCCACTGGAATCGGATCAGACATTTTATGGTGGCTGAAGATGGGAAAAAAGTACATTTTGCATTCGAAGAGCAGGCATACGATTGAGAGGTGCAGTCATCTAAGGGAAGAACAATGTCTTTGGTGCATACCTCAATTTAGCATTCATGTTTCATGTCATTTATGCAATAATTTACACGACTCCTAAGAAGTTTGATTGGTTTCATGATCGACATCAAATTATGATGCATCTGTCCTGATGAATTTAGATTTGCATTTTTGTAGAAATGATGTTGTTGTTACTGCAATAAACCCTTTTCGGGTCGTTCATTGAACATATGATCAAATGAAGTGAAGTACCCATTTTCCATAATCATGAACGCAACGACTGCAGCAAACACTTACGAAATTGGCCAGAGCAATTTTGTATGTCCTACTTCAGACTCTTCACATGAATTCTCCCACCCAATTTCCTCAGATGTAATCGCGATACCTTAGCTCACATTTCAGTAATCACCAACATTGCGGCTGTTGTCTGATTGAGATGCCGAGCACGATGGAACTATATTGAGTCGGGTGTGTGAATGACAGTTTTACGTAGTCTCGAATGAACAGCGGTGACTAGATGAATGACTGACGTTCACCAAATGTCATGTTACAACAAAAAATTATGAAACTATCATTTTAGACGCGTGTGTCCCAGATGCTTCTCATAAACTTGGATTTTTCTCTCTTGCTATGTCTGTTTCGGTTATATTATTCACGAAAATGGTGTATTGCACAATTATGTACAATTAATGCGTACGGTGTGCATGTATGCATGTAGCCTCACAAATTGTGCATCCCGAGCCGTGTTTCTCACAGATGCATTGAGAAATATACCATTATGATGGTCAGAAGTAGCAGTGAAGGCAAATATCCATCCATGCTTAGACACAGGTGAACGAGTGAAATCACTGAAAACGAAAACGTGGGGAGATCGACGTGACTTAATGTATTTGAAGTCCATGGATAGTGGCACATTTCACCTCCGTCTTCCTTCAGCATATAATGTAGCCGTTGGTTATCGTGCTTTTTTGGGTGACCTTTCGGATGACTGAAGCCATGTATCAAATAAAGTCCGCATTGCATCTGGTATCCGCAAGAAGACTGTGTACGCATACGTGAGGGAACTCACTTTCCTCAATTATATCAAGAGGATCATCGCTCCGGGTTATTTTGCTTCGCGTTTTCTTCGGCTTGTATGCAAAATGTACAGTGTCTGCAGACGGTCTCAGTCGACATTCCATTGTGGTTAGTGTGCGGGACTTGGTTTTCATAATCATCGGAAGAGTGTTAACAATGGCTGAAGTAGGGGGAACTGACACAAGTAAGAATTCAAAACGTGCACGTACCAAGTGACTGAAGTTGACGCTGCTTGCCACAGAAAGGACAGTCGATCAGGTCCGCCATTTGGATACATTCAGGGAGAAAATTCAGCTGAATGGCGTCACAATGTTCAGTGACCATTATTATTACGTAACAAACTCACTTGACATTGCACGTTTTGAATTGCGGCGGTTGTTTTCCAAAAAGTCTGCGGCTGTGATGGAAAGCTTCGCTGCACATCGCTACGTATTCTTTGTGTTAACAAGCTCGAAGGTTCCACGCACTTCTCGCCTGGCGCGCTTTTGAGTGCCGCCGAGTGGGCGGTAGCCCAACTCGCGCTTCTTTTCTTCTCCTCTTGGTTGCTGCCGTTGGTCCCAGACTAGGCTAGAGCTAACTGCTTATCATATTTCCAAACATTGCTGGAAATATACGGTTTGTTTCTAAACCTCAATGCGTTCTCTAGTTCGATGCCTGTTTTGAACTGCGTTTCGATACATGCTCTACAGGAAAGGTGCTTCAAATTGTTGGTGGACGAGGGTCTAGCGTATGCCCACTTGTCCGCTACAACTTCTTCTCTCGCTCACCGCTCCCTCGGAACATACTTTCTATCCTTGATCGACGCTCCCGTCTATTCTCTTAGCAAAAGCTAACGGGCAAGCCGGAGAATCTGAATGCCTTCCGCTCTGTACGAAACAAATATAAGCGGGAAATCCGTCAACACACCCAACGGATACAGTCAAAGATCCTACTAGTAGCCCGCGAGAATAAGAATTTTCTCTTCAAGTACATGCGCCGCCAGAGAAAAACTAAGCCCTCGGCGCTTTCTCTGCGGCTTCCCGACGGGGAAACCTCCTCCAACCCCCAGGTGGTTGCTGAGACGTTCAGAGAATATTATTCAGCAGTTTACAATGTGGTCCAGCCAAACTGGCATCCGATTCTCCCGCGGAGAAATTTCCAATGCCCACTCCTAACAGCTGAATTCTCTGTGCTCGACGTTTCAGGATTTCTTGGTTTAGATCAATCTTCATAGTGCAATGGGACCAGACGGGATCCATCCTCGGATCTTCAAGGAAGCGGCCCTTGGTTTGGCGATGCCCCTTCATGGTCTGTTCAAACAGACACTTCGGACCAGCACTCTTACGGAGGCATGGGAAGAGGCCATTGTCGCATCTATTTTGAAGGCAGGCAATCGTCTTTCCCCTGCTAGTTACCGGCCGATCAGTCTTACCAGCATCCCGTGAAAGGTGATGGGACGTCTTTCAGAACGCGCCGTACTTAGGCATTTCTCCAATAACCTTTT
>LOND01004808.1:11668-22043 GCA_014220965.1 Paragonimus kellicotti
TAGCTGAGCCAGTAGGAATTCTCACTGGTAGGTTCCTGTTGGAGTAGAATGTTTGGAAACAAATCTAGCCGGTCTGACAGGCATGTATGATTGCGTCCATGTTCTAATTTGGCTCAAAGCGGACTGACGTTTATAAAACTCGATTTGATTAACGACTAAGCGTTTTCTGTCGACTAATCAATCAAGTCAGTAATTACTGTCCTTTAATTGCTCAACTTCAACAGTCGGATGAGTACATTTTTACACTACTCCGCGGCTCACGACCGTTTGCATGCCTGTCAACAATGAGGTAGAAAGTCATGGTAGGTACACTGCTTTATAGTGACAATTGTTCCTGGTTCATTCTTTTTTGCAGTCATCTTGTAACTATACTGTAAACAAAGTTTGAACCGACAACTGGCTGACTTACAAGTCTAAATCCTGATCACCCCGGTCATTACTGTTATAATCATCGACCACAAGAATGTGATCAGGTCGAATAGACTTTAAGCATGAAACAAAATGTGAGAAAACGGGATAAGATTTTTGCAGTGAGCCTAGCCATTCGCACTGTGAAAAGTTACTGAGCAAGAGTGAGAGAGAGTCATCGTGGAAAGCATCACAAGGGAAACAGTCACACATCAGGACAACAATATTGGAAAAGAGTGGCTTCCAAACGCCGGCTCTTGATGATGAGATCCACGTGTAAAATGCCACTCTTGCTCAGTAACTTTTCATAGTGCGAATGGTTAGGTTCACTGCAAAAATCTTATCCCGTTTTCTCACTTTTGTTTTATGCTTAAAGTCTATTCGACCTGATCACTTTCTTGTGGTCGATGATTATAACATTAATGACCGGGGTGATCAGGATTTAGACTTGTAAGTCAGCCAGTTGTCGGTTCAAACTTTGTTTACAGTATAGTTACAAGATGACTACAGACAAGGACGAACCAGAAACAATTGTCACCATAAAGCAGTGTACCTACCATGCCTTTCTATCTCATTGTTGACAGGCATGCAAACGGTCGTAAGCCGCGGAGTAGTGTAAAGATGTACTCATCCGACTGTTGAAGTTGAGCAAGTAAAGGACAGTAATTACTGACTTGATTGATTAGTCGACAGAAAACGCTTAGTCGTTAATCAAATCGAGTTTTATAAACGTTAGTCCGTTATGAGCCAAATTTGTACATGGGCGCGACCATACATGCCTGTCAGCCGGCTAGATTTGTTTCCAGACATTCTACTCTAACAGGAACCTACCAGTGAGAACTCCTACTGGCTCAGCTAGTGGATAAATTGCAGTTTTAACTTCGGCATAATATCCACTTGAGGTAACCTCATCACATTTTTGGCACCATACCTGTAGCCCATTATAGCAGTTTCGCCATGTCAGATTTGCACAAACTAAGTTAGTGATGTAATGTGGATACAGAAGCTTCGAATGAAGAGATTTCAATCCCCAAACAAGCATGCGTTAAAGATGAGTTGCTGAGCTATAAAACACTGTTCTCAGTACATCATGATCTATATGAACTTTCTAACCGAGAAACTGTTCAGAGTGTAGTAGGTGATTGCAAAGAGGTTGCGCAAGATTCAACTGGCAAATACGAGTGCACCTCGTTATTGATAACACGGTTTGCACCAAAATACTGTAGTTACGATCGGCGAATTTTGCAGGTCTAGTCACTACATGTGGACGTATTCTCAACGGAACCCATATTGGTTGGATTTTAGACTACTGCAACTGGTCTATGATGAAAAATACTGATATAGATCTGATGAAGACTAACTCTGACCGTTGTGATACTTTCCTAACCCGCAGGCGAAGTGACCGCCTTACCTCTAACTAGGTATATTCACTTGTCAATAGTCGATCTACTGTGCGTTTTTGCTCGTCGGCTTTGCAACTCATTAACAGTCCTGCCAGTAGCCTCCAATTCCAATTCCTCGAGCAGTTCACTTGTTATCCGCTCTAAATCGTTCCGAATTATCTCCCCGGTCTTCTCATTTCACTTCACATTAGTGGTTCGATTCACTTGGTTGTTTGCATCGTTCAAACTTCAGTTCATAGACGTCGCTACGCACTTGAAGGTGTATATTCAAAGTGAATGCAAACCTATGCGGTTAAAAGCCTTCAAGCGAATAGTATACGTGTCTAACAAAAGTGTCTATCCCCCATCTTTTTCAGAACGAATCACGGTCAACTAACAAACAAGCCAATTCAGTACTGATAGAAATAGTGTACAATGTCGTATATTCAAATAACAGATTTTCTTGTTTGCGAGTTGGAAGCGTTGTACGAGAACACCTTCACATCCGCAAATGTACCTGAGAAGTCTTGTAAACAGTGCACTGTTTTCGTTAAGAAAAGCATTTTGAAAACATACGAGAAGACAATAAGTCCCCATGTGTGAACGTATACAATCATAAAATCACGAAGTCGCAAAAGCAGTAAATTCTTTTGGCTCGTCCAAACAAGCTGTCAATAAACAGGTAATGATTCTGAAGAGCTTCATAGAATGAACCGAAAATTGAACAGCCTGAACCATGTCAAGGTATGCTGATTTCCCAAAATGCTATGGTTATAGGACGAGCGGCATATCAGCCTCTTAATTACATTATGGTACCCTCAAAGGTATATCAGCGATCGTGGGATGAAAACCCTACACCCACAAGGACACATATATTATTTGCATCACGTATAACTTGTATAAACGCCTGCTTCGTTTTGGGCTTCAAATTTGTCAGGTTAACCGTAATAATGTGAATTCGGGACATAACAATTTGTTTCAGGTGAGGTCAAGATTGTTGCAATTGGTGCAGTCTGTAGCTCGTCCCACTTTGGATCAGTTCATCTTGTATGCTGTTTGTATATAACATCTTTCTCTAATTAGTGCTAATACATAATTGTGCATTTGTTCGTAGGACTGAAGCTATCAGCTATAAATGCCTGTCATTCCAACATTATAGTCTAAACTTTCAGAGAAAAAGCACGACCAGAGTCCGATGAGCACACTGTCTAAACCTCAAGATCACCCGAGAGAGAGTGTCATTCTGCGATTGGGCCGCTCTAACAAACTTCACTTTGTGAAGTTCAATATCTCAGGTTGTCCGATCCGTACTTGGACTTGTTTGCTATTTTGGAGACTGTTTTGTACGTCGTCAAACATAACTGGAGAACAATCATCTGTTGATGTGCACGATCGACCCGCATACTTGAATGGCATGAACATTGCCCGGTGCAATAAACGTTTTCAGCAGCCTTCAAACTGATTTCCAGCTAACCGATCCGGTACCTACATACCTTGCATTGAAAGTACTGGTGGTCTCCTCCGTACTTTCACCACAGGCCGTATAACTAGACTTGTTCACTCCGCCATTCACTCGCCGGATTACCTGCATGTCAGTCTCTTACTTACGTTCCAGCAGTGTGATTTGACTCAAGCATGATTATTCACCCAGATCAGACCGTACGCATCTACTGTCCGGTAAACTGAACTAAATAAATTGTTCCAACATAACTCAACATTAATAGACGTCGGACACAGAGAACGAACTCGCCATCCGAAAGTCCACTAGTTCATCCTGCCTCGGTGAACTGACACCAGCGATTATAAACCGTCAATTCACCTATACATACAGTCTGTACAATTAGTTTCCGATCGATCTTCTGACAATTTGTAAATCTGTACAGTTTATGAACGTAGCTCTTCATTGTCCGTCGTTTAGTGGAAAAATTAGCGTGATGGCACAATTCGTGAGGGGTATGTCGTATTTTCACTCTGTCCATTTGCATTCATCGGCGTTTGCTTGTTCCCCAGTGGTGCCTCTCCAACGCTGTAACACTTACGGGGATGTGTATGAGCATGCAGGTGTTATCGATTGTTGACCGCGGTGGCCAAAACACTGGGCCGATGGGGCCGAGCTATTACAAGGGAAATGCGTGTACATTCCACCCTGCGCAAAGCCAGCTAATCTGGCTGTTGTTTCAGCGTTGTGTTGTGCCCGGTCGCCCAACCGACCCATTAAGGAGGTCTGTTCGTTTTTAAGCCCCTATGGTTTGAATTCCTTACCTTTTGCTCGGGTCCCCACATCTGGGACAATCTGTACAACGAGAATCATTTCAATTTAACAAACTGAATTGAGGGGCTAGAAAATGCCAACTTAACTACCTAACCCACTACATTTGACGTGAAATGCCACTAGTTTGAGTGTTCTCAATTAGGCGCACAGATTACTCTTTGCTTCGACCGACTGCGACCTGCCTGCCGAAACAATATCGCTTCGTAACTATCGATTTTCATGGATTAGCAGTAAAGAGCCTTCGACCAAAAACAGGAAGATGGATATACCCGGGTAGGATTTGTAATGCATTTCACAGCTAATCGCACTGATGAAAATTGATTGAAAACCTCCAGTCCCTTCAAATGAATAACACATTCTTCTAACATGTCACTATACAAATTCAATCTCCGCATTCGCATCACAAGACATTACAATCACGGTTCTCAAAACTACTGATGAACGGTCGGTGATTTGGTGAATTTCAAGATGAACACCACACACGGATTCTCTGATGAACCAAAATGTTATACGCATGAACTATTCTTCAATCTAACGGAAAATTATTTAATAAGAGTTAGTAATCGATAACCTGATACCGCAGTAGTAGACTCATAGAGGCCGTAGCCCAAGTAGAGGCACAGAACCGCGTGTTCACACAACATTTGAAACAATGAACAAAGAGTCAAACGGTCTAGAATTGTAGCCAACAAAATGCAAGGCAGGCAGATTGTCAAAGGTCATTTGTAGTCAGTCAAGTAGTAGGCGAGCAAAGCGATCAGTTCGGTAGAGTATATGTACTTTCATTTATGCTAATTGTTGCTGCAATAAACCCTTTTCGGGTCGTTCATTGAACATATGATCAAATGAAGTGAAGTATCCATTTTCCATAATCATGAACGCAACGACTGCAGCAAACACTTACGAAATTGGCCATAGCAATTTTGTATGTCCTACTTCAGACTCTTCACATGAATTCTCCCACCCAATTTCCTCAGATGTAATCGCGATACCTTAGCTCACATTTCAGTAATCACCAACATTGCGGCTGTTGTCTGATTGAGATGCCGAGCACGATTGAGTCGGGTGTGTGAATGACAGTTTTACGTAGTCTCGAATGAACAGCGGTGACTAGATGAATGACTGACGTCCACCAAATGTCATGTTACAACAATGTTACATAGTTATACACAACAGCAACAAACGCCAGATAACATTGTTGAAGCGATACACCTGAGTAAAATACCGTATATCTGACCGAAGGCCATGCATTTTACACGTGGATCTCATCATCAAGAGCCGGAGTTTGGAAGCCACTCTTTTCCAATTTTGTTGTCCTGATGTGTGACTGTTTCCCTTGTGATGCTTTCCACGATGACTCTCTCTCTCACTCTTGCTCAGTAACTTTCCATAGTGCGAATGGTTAGGTTCACTGCAAAAATCTTATCCCGTTTTCTCACTTTTGTTTTATGCTTAAAGTCTATTCGACCTGATCACTTTCTTGTGGTCGATGATTATAACATTAATGACCGGGGTGATCAGGATTTAGACTTGTAAGTCAGCCAGTTGTCGGTTCAAACTTTGTTTACAGTATAGTTACAAGATGACTACAGACAAGGACGAACCAGAAACAATTGTCACCATAAAGCAGTGTACCTACCATGCCTTTCTATCTCATTGTTGACAGGCATGCAAACGTTCGTAAGCCGCGGAGTAGTGTAAAGATGTACTCATCCGACTGTTGAAGTTGAGCAAGTAAAGGACAGCAATTACTGACTTGATTGATTAGTCGACAGAAAACGCTTAGTCGTTAATCAAATCGAGTTTTATAAACGTTAGTCCGTTATGAGCCAAATTTGTACATGGGCGCGACCATACATGCCTGTCAGCCGGCTAGATTTGTTTCCAGACATTCTACTCTAACAGGAACCTACCAGTGAGAACTCCTACTGGCTCAGCTAGTGGATAAATTGCAGTTTTAACTTCGGCATAATATCCACTTGAGGTAACCTCATCACATTTTTGGCACCATACCTGTAGCCCATTATAGCAGTTTCGCCATGTCAGATTTGCACAAACTAAGTTAGTGATGTAATGTGGATACAGAAGTTTCGAATGAAGAGATTTCAATCCCCAAACAAGCATGCGTTAAAGATGAGTTGCTGAGCTATAAAACACTGTTCTCAGTACATCATGATCTATATGAACTTTCTAACCGAGAAACTGTTCAGAGTGTAGTAGGTGATTGCAAAGAGGTTGCGCAAGATTCAACTGGCAAATACGAGTGCACCTCGTTATTGATAACACGGTTTGCACCAAAATACTGTAGTTACGATCGGCGAATTTCACAGGTCTAGTCACTACATGTGGACGTATTCTCAACGGAACCCATATTGGTTGGATTTTAGACTACTGCAACTGGTCTATGATGAAAAATACTGATTGATCGAGAAGACATTCGTTTGTTTCTTCTCAACCCGCAGCAAAGGACGCCTTACTCAATATGTACGTCAACTTCAGTCATTATGACCTGTACGCACTTGAAGGGTGTATATTCAAAGTGAATGCAAAACTATACGGTTAAAAGCCTTCAAGCGAATAGTATACGTGTCTAACAAAAGTGTCTATCCCCCATCTTTTTCAGAACGAATCACGGTCAACTAACAAACAAGCCAATTCAGTACTGATAGGAAATAGTGTACAATGTCGTATATTCAAATAACAGATTTTCTTGTTTGCGAGTTGGAAGCGTTGTACGAGGGCACTTCACATCCGCAAATGTACTTGAGAAGTCTTGTAAACAGTGCACTGTTTTCGTTAAGAAAAGCATTTTGAAAACATACGAGAAGACAATAAAGTCCCCATGTGTGAACGTATACAATCATGAATCAAGTGAGGCGAACACAGAATTCTGGGTCGCAAACAGGTCGCTTTTGCTGTTTTATGGTACCCCTCGAAAGTGATACTCAGCGATCGTCGGGATGAAAACCCTCAACCACAAGGGCACATATATTTGCATACTTATAAACTCTGTATAAACGCCTGCTTCGTTTTGGGCTTCAAATTGTCAGGTTAACCGTGAATAAATGTGAATTCGGGACATAACAATTTGTTTCAGGTGAGGTCAAGATTGTCGCAATTGGTGCAGTCTGTAGCTCGTCTCACTTGAGATCAGTTTATCTTGTATGCTGTTTGTATATAACATCTTTCTCTAATTAGTGCTAATACATCATTGTGCATTAGTTCGTAGAATTCAAGCTATCAGCTATAGTCTGTCATTCCAACATAATTAATTAGAGGAAGCAGACAGTCGATTGAAACTGTTAACCTCAAGTTAGGCACGATGAATTATCACAGTTGGGCGCTCAACCAACTTCACTTGTGAGTAATACTCAGGTTGTCCGATCGTCACGATAAGAGACACTTACTGTTTGTTAATTCCAATCGATAACTCAACGATGAGGACTGGGTCTATTATCGAGACGGTCCGTCAGTCAGATCGTGACTGACAGGTGCAGGCGGTTGAGCGTTCAGATATGGTAATACGGTCGTGCCTAATGTGCTCAACTCGGTTGCCTCGTAAAAGCGTGACCTGAGTTCTAATCCAGACCGTGACAAGGACATGCATTACTAACGAGCTCTAACAAAAACAGAACTTGAGTCTAGAGCCTCTTTTCGGAAGAGTTTGGTTGGAAAGTCTCTCTGAATGGGAAAGTCGCTATCAAACGTGAGTGACGTTTAACTTGAAATTAAAGAGATCACTGACTACTCAAGAGTAATGTGAAAATTTTTGGGTAGAAGACAGTTCATTAGTTTGATAACCGGACACAGTGAGACTGTGCAGCCTTCGACAGTCGTAACAGGAACAGTTTTCGGATGTAATATTGTCAACGATACTATCGCTGTTGCTGATAATCCCAATAGCACCGTTTTAACACAGTGAAATGTTGACTTGGTTCAATCCACATTGTTCTGCAGTATAATCTCTCGATGTCACACATAGAATAACGCGTTCTAATAATTGTATTGCAAGAATAAACAGTAAATTAAACGCACGCATACTCATCCTCATGACCGGTTTTTCTTCCAAAAGTTCACTGACCTGCCATCTAAGCGATAACACACCATTTTCTAATGGCTTGAATGTTAGTCACTGAGAACTGACATTTTTCTCTTTTCACCATATGATCTGTTTCCAGTTGTAAGTTCAAACTTAGGTCCCAACCCTGCAATTGTTCGTCAGTACTGCGTCCAATTATCGGGGTTAGTATGAGCATTAGGTGTATCGTTCAAAACAGCATCAATTCTGCGGTAACAAACAGCTGGAGCAACGGCTATTTGTGGTCAAAGGCCATCGTACTCGCATAACACTAACTGTGTACAAATAATGACGAGTGCACGATTTTACGTCAGTTTCAACCTCCTGGTAGGTATGACTGAAGTCTGAATTTCATCAACCGTTCCATTCTGATCAGGATTCTTGTAGATCCTCAGTGCCCGATAGAGAGTAACGATCTGACGGTAATACTGGATCATCTTTACATCCAATTGCACTAACGCTGTTTGTCAGAGATGTTGCGGATATGGTTCAGTCTGAATGCCGCATGGGTTGGACTATACCTATTTGTGGAAGCAGTCGTACTGCACTGTCAACACTATCGCAAAGGGCACAAGACGAAGGCTGGAGCTTACAGAAATTCCGGGTTGCCTTTTGTATACGTGTATGCTATGTGACCTAGTTATCGACTCTGTTCAAACCAACAGATTTGTATTTGTGTTTGAAGTCATTGATAACTGTTACTGACGCACAATAAGAGAACTCTATTCCCAACCATGTCTATCTGGGATGCATTGACTATAGAGCTCTAACACTGTTGTTAGTTATTCACAGGTAAAGACGCAATTCGATACGGTTCTGTGGCAACAACTGACAACGATGTTATCAATCTGTCAAATGCTCATATGCCCGCTGCTCCCCTGTTAGTTCGGAAGTCGACCGTACACAAGCATCTCGGTCGGAAATTCAGATAATTTGGGTATGACCCTTTTTTCTGAAGCACACGGCAAATTCAGTGTGAGTTCTGACAGTAAGTTGATTTGAGTGATATACGCCGAAACGAAGCAGTAGAATTCTCCCCTCGGGACTGGAGGTGTTAGGCTAGGAAGGTTGAAACGTGTAATCTCGATTGCAACGTTGTTTGCTGGATGAGCTGTATCGGAAAATCCAGATCATCAATATCTGACGCGACGTCGTAAAAATAGCTCCATACATCGATGTCTACCGGAGTTACATTTAAACGGAAGAATACCTGAGCTTGACTAGTTCTTACACCCTCAAGGCAAGTGCATTTCACCGAGGGTCCTTGTTTAACGCGTTACGTGAGTCTGTTCACAAGACATCAGGACTGAACAGGTGTCATTCCTGTTCACCAGGAAAATCCAGCACATACACACTGACGGTCACTGTGTAAACAAATGTCGTAGACACGGGCACCAGCAGATCCAGGATAATACCCATAGTTGTGTGTCAGTCAATACTTGTGTTCACTCTACCAGAACGTGGTTCAGCAACGCTAGAAGATTGAGAGAAGCACGATAAAAAGGAACATTTAAGATTTCTAAACATTTGCGTTTTCCTAATATCCTCCCCACAACGACTTCAACAACTACGTAAAAGCTCTGACCCTAAGTAAATTCTCATGCCGTGTCCGTTGCGGGTTACTATTTATGTCGTGGCTAACTTCTGAGAAGCTAATGGCGTTGCAATGAGTCAACCACAACAGAACTGCCACAACACAACCACACAAAAAAAAAAAAGAAAAAGGGGAAAAAAAAAAAAGGGGGAAATTAAAAGCCCAAAATTTAAAATTTTGTAAAAATATACAAATGTGCCCGTTGCCCAAAAGCGCTGATGCCATTACTCAAGTAGTGCACAATCTAGACCAGTGTCGATTCCTAGCACCACACATTGGTCTGTTTGATCTAACGGTCGCCGGGGTTAATCGTCTGCCCCGGCCCGCGTACTTAGTCTCAAAATATGCTCCTCGATTTCTGAGAATAACCCTCTTCGCAGAAGACATGACGAAACAGGCTCAATGTAGCTGACCAGCATCCCGCTCACACTCGCCCATTGGAATTAACTACCATTCTGACAGATAAAAAAAACATCAATTTCCTGTGATGACAACTATATACTACCACAAATCCCAGTACTATTGCATCTAACTCTGTCACACAGAGCCTTCACGCGGATGCCAAATTCCGTCAGGGAGTTCAAAAAACCCGACTCGCCGTCATTCCGATAGTGGCTGGCTGACTTAAAAGCACATCACAA
>LOND01004809.1:0-10769 GCA_014220965.1 Paragonimus kellicotti
TATCATATCGATACCTCCTCATCGATGCATCTGAGTACTCAATTAAACGCTATGACGAGGGCTAAAATGACTAAGATGTACGTAAAACGTGAGGGGACAATTGTAACTGACAGACTTATCTAGCGAACTCTATTTAACCCATGGGAGGCTTCCAACAATACTCTGGCGCAGGCCTTGCATGGAAGCGCGCATAGATGAGTTTCGTTCATCTATCAGTCTATATAACGGCTGTTTAAGAGTGTTTCTGTTTTACCTGTGACAAAATTGTTCTGAAATGAGCAAGCAAAATGGTGTAACATCAGAACACGTATCCCCGACCTTGAGATAAATAAACGGGTCACCTTTAACCACGTGACTAGCGCGCCCGATTCCGTTGATTGCTCCCAAATCGAACGAAATGACAATTGGACAAAGCTACATTATTACCGGACGAAAACGTCTGTCCTACGACAAAAAGGTGAACGACGGATTACAAATCGTTTACCATCACAATATTGAATATCAGACACCAGAAACACTAGTCAGGCTTGTCTAGTGACGAGCGGTTGCGACGGAAAAGAGGATGAGTTTCCGTCCACTTTGAACAGCAACAATCATTTTCTTTGTGAAAAAGTTGTTTTGAGAGATCCAAAGTGAATTCCGTGTCGTTTTTCACTGTTTTAAGAAGGGGCTGGTAGAAACGCACCATGGACTCCGGTGTTTCGCACATTTCACTCAGTAACAACTTCTAGTAATGTGAGAATTTTACTGAATCGTGCATTGTTCTTGATTCTAATAGCTTACTACGAGAGTAAATTTCTATAAACTATGCTACTACCACAGTACCGTCCACAAACATCGATTGTCATTCGTCTTTAGGTATTTTGTGCTTGACTGGCAGTTACATGGTTGGTTCGTGAAACGTTCCTTCACATGAAATCATAATGGAAGAGATCAGCGTGATCATGATCATCCGGGGTGCAAGACCAGCCACTGGCTGTCAGATACCCAGTATCTGTGGCCAACGTAAGCTAGACGCTAGGCTGATACTTGCAACGTTCACATGGTAGCTAGTGATTTCGTGGGTGAGTCACAAATTGTGACTACAGTACATCAACCAAATATGGTCCTCGAGCTGGGTCGTTCAGTGCACATAGGCCGCGGGGGATTATCATTCCAGAACGAGATCCATGGGCAGTAGTGTAATCCCGGTGCTTCTCGTGTCAAACGTGAAATCAACGTTCCGTTGTTGGACTTGGAATATTTAAAGCGGCCAAAACCTAGCCTGAACTGTTGTCCGCTGGATGTCACCCGCAGTGAATAGATTGGATTGGACTCTGCTCAACAACCCGCACCTCTGCATTTAGTGAATTTGCGCTTGGCATCTTTGGTGACCTTCTTCATCTGACTACATTCCCGTATACGTGACAAACAGCATTTTGTAACCGACATTCATATCGAAGGCCAAATCCACTGAGAAACAGACACCGGTTTAAAGACGCCATGACAACGGAACACTTTAGAAGTACGGCCGTCGACCTCGGTGGTAAGTTGAGTGTTTTACAGAGGGGTTTCTGGAATAATAAGATGATAAATCGTTCTATGATAACTACAGTCACATCGTCTTTCTGTTCACAAATCTGCCGAAAACTAAAGTTTGGCTCATCAGTACCTTTCACTGTGTGCTGTTATTGACCATAATTTATTGGGTTCTCAAGTATCCCTCTATTTTGGCACCAAGTTTGCGGCTCATGGCCTGCCTCTTTAACTGTATGATAATTCGGCGGTCATGTACAAACGTCTCAATCGTCCGTCTCTCGTTTGTCTTTAAAACCTTTAGCTGGCAAATAACAATTGTAGATTAGGAGTTTTTGTAACTGTGCACGGGGGGATTATGGTGGGGACTTAGGAAGTGTCGAGATTTTTTACCAGGAAGTAGGGGTTTTGTCACTATGCATTTAGGAAACTAGGTGCGGTTGTTTTGGTCCGATTTTATTAACACTTCGGACTACTGCGCTACAACCCGAAGCATCTGGTTCACTCTTCACTCCTCTTTAGTTTCATTTGTGTGGTCATGGACAGTTCTAGCTGAAGAATACTTAGTAGTAATTGTACTTCGGACGATAACCGGAATTCCAGCTATCGAACTTTGCTCGGATTGTGCACCTAGGAGTGAATAAAGATTGGGCGCACCGATATAAGGGTTCGAACAATAAAACAAGATTAAAAGTCTGGAGCCGTTAAATTGGTCTGTGTTTAAAACAGCATAAAACTATACACTACATTGTCTAGTTATGGAGTTTATTTTCGGTCAGGAAGAAGCGCAAGTTTCACAATGGAGCTGAATTCACCTACCTGATAACAAGGTAGGTAAACATGTTAGCCCACTATGGTCCATGATCCGCTATTAGATACTGGACACTCTTCCTATGTTGTGGTCGGGACAGTAGTGGGGTTTACAAAAACACTTTAGCAGGACACATTCACCAGGAAGTTATTTCGCTGTAGACTTTCTCCCGGTTGCATACGTGACAACAAGCAGATAATTGAAGACCCACCAGTGTGTTAATATACGACCTGAAATAGTGTTCGCAACGCAGTAAGGCCGGTTTACTCAGGCGTATAGCTTTGAATACCCCACTCATAATCAGTAGTTGCTTATCACACTATTTCCGGGCAAAATACACCATCCTTTTTCTAAGGTCATGTCAGTACCAACTTCATGCTTAACGACCGTTCAGGTTGAGTTTCACTTTCTCACTATATATCTCTTATTTAAATTTGAAATGTCCATAAGACAGTGTGAACTCCTACAATTTTCGAAACCGAAATGTAGTGGTGTTTGTAAGGAGAGAAAATTTAAAATTCCAATCTTTTGCTGTTCAAACCACTTGCGATAGCGCAATTTTCTTCCCATTCTCTATAACCGAGAAACTTATTGTGGTGTGAGGTAGCAAGTTTTCAAACTTTGTGTTTGTCTGGTCTAGGTAGAGTTAGTGGTAGCAAAGTAAGTAACCAGTGTTTCTTCTACTCTAAGATGTGCAGTATTCAAACCTACCTCATACTGTTCTCAGGTTACACCCCTGAATAGTCAGGTGCCTCCATCACTTTTCACAAATTAGAGCGTTCTCCAAAATTCTACTGTTTTTTCACTTCCATTTTCCTTTTCTGTCATCGCTATGTCCGGAATCTACTTCTGCTCACTCACACCCATGGTATCATATATTCGGCGTATATTATTTGGAAGTTTCCTCCTCCATCGTCTTGCCAAGTGGTCTTACCGAAGTGACTAAACACGTTCCTGATCATCCGATAGGTACAAATGTATTGATGTTTTTTTGAATGCTTCTTGATGCTCACTGTCAAACTCTCCCTTTTTCAAAGAATTAACTTTAAGTAATTATGTAAAATGTGAAATATTTACCCCCCCCCAAGTAATCATAAGGCAGGTTCATAACTTTAGCCGATAAGATGAATCTCTCTGGAGACTATGGCTGGCACATTAGGACCCCTCAAATCGTTAAACGTACGGCTGTAGTATCCGTTTCCTTGGTCTGAAAAACGGAAACGGACTCTTTCCCACTTAACACTACCTTTGTGCTTGTTGCCGCAACGAAAACGGAAATAATCCCCATTTACCTGTTTGACTATAACCTCGAGGACCGGTATTCTGACTCACGTTATCGATCTACCAAGCAGACCGAACATGCCTTCGCGTGTTCTTTCGTAAATAGCATATGGACGTAGGATATAGTTGTATTTTTCTAGAACTGACATGACTCAGATGCCGTTTGTCTTGTTTGTGTCCTGTAGTTACGCCGCGGTCAGTTTAAAAACCGGTGACATATTTCGAAAATATTAAGTCGTTTTCAGAACATTTTTTATGATATCAGTTATTTGAATATTAAGGGCAGGTAATTTATGATTTGTTGTAACGGGATTGCTGTGAAAATAATTGGTGGCTCTAACGTTGTGTCCCAAGGGGAATGGGTGTTGTTTACAGCTTGACAAATGACCATGAAAACTACTATTGCTGTGAGCGAAGAAAAAGGATTGCGCAAAGATTGGTAATTTGAAATGTCAACACATGGGGTGTATGCATCACAACAAGACAAAAACACATTTGCATATAACATTGATTCAAAGATATCCAGGCTGCCAATGCCAAATTCGTGTATGGAAAACACCATTTCATGCCAGAATGCACTCCAGTGTTTCTTCATATACTTGACTCCAGTTACTTCAATACCTTGCCTGATTACTGAATAGTTAGCGTAAGTGGCATAGTGTGATCACTCGTCCTCACTACATTATATTGAGCGTACTGACAAAAGCTTGCGTTAGTAAATGCGTTCCTAATTATCCGACCAAATTGCTGAGACAGCCTGTCACTCTAAGAAATTCATTGATGAGTATGCGTAAGCGACGGTTCACAACTCTGAGCCTTCGGACTTGTCCAGCAAGGCTATGTACAATCAAAAATCGCAGTTACCAAAGTTCATCAGACTGAACGATGTTGGTCGTTACCTTTAGGGCAAAAGAAGATAACAGTGCGATGACGGTAATCTGGTGACAGACGTTGCCTATCCGATCGAATCAACTGTATCAGCCGAATGGTCACGCGTTCACAGCAGTTGTCGCGGCATGTGAACAGAGTGCGAGGCCACACCAAGCCATGCACACAATTAACCCTGCGCTGTTCTCACGTGCTTCTGCCCCCACTGACCTTGACCAACAACCGTCGGACCCAAATTTGCCACTACTACTGTGATCATTGTCACGTGCACACGCAGTTGTTATCCTACAGCGCTGTCCAGCTGCAGTTGGTGCACAGCCATTCCGACACATGGACACGCAACGTAGACAGTGGACTATGAGACGGGACTCAACACGATCTCTTCTCCTGGACCAACATGACAACGAGACCTGTTCATGCTGGTGGACACAACATGTCTGAGTATTCTGTCAACCAGTGGACCGATACTGTACCGTTAGACTACATGAATCGAAAATGAGTTACGGTGCTTCCTTCTTCTGGATCACTACGTTGACAGACGCAGGATCCCACCAAACGCTCAAATAACTCACAAATTTAGGAAGAATTACTGACAATACTTTATCTACTGAGTTGGACTTTATTTGCACACTCCTGTGCATTATTTAGACTTTCCCTGTACTGCTGAAACTATTCACCACGTATTGCAAGTATCAGCGAGAGAACGATGCCAGCCTGCTGCACCCTGGCACCTTAGACGAATCCGGTAATTTTAGGATTGAATGATCTGAAACATGTGTCGTTTCCCTGACAGAAAGCACCACTGAGGTGAAAAAGCCCACAATGATGTGGACCAGATTCTTACGGCTGATCATTTAATGCATGTGAACTAAATATGGCATGGAGATGAGTGTAGCGAACGTGGATGGAGAAAGTGGATCTACCTTCTTGAAAAGCAAGACTGCCCCATGGTCACAGAAACGTGGCATCAACGATAGGACGGAAAAATCAGGCACAATCGTTCGCGTGAAATCGTCCGCATGACCTATTCTTATTGTGACAGCAATGAAAAGTTATATCGAAATCCTCGTAATCCGTTATGATTACTACATTACGTTGAACATGAAACTGAGGAGACAAGTGGAACCCATAGTATAGGCGGATGATGTCAAAAGTCGATCTTCACATTGTGTGGTTGCAAATTCCTTGAGTTTCCAAGTCAGGGTCTCTGACGACGATTACTATGCCACGGGGACTCTTCCAGTTTGGACGTCATGTGTCACCATGAGTAAAGCAAACTGCTTGTGATTGGATTCTAATCAGACTGTTTGGGGACATTTGCCTACCAGAATGACACAGTCGTCTTTGGTAAGGCCAGATATAATCCTGATCGGAAGCTGGGAGCAATGCTTCAACTCCTTGTCGAAGCTGACATGTGCATTAAGCGGACAAAACGCAGCTGTTAGTTTAACAAAATTGCAAATTTTGGGACTGACAGTTAGGTTCGCGAAGATTGACCAGCCCCCCCAGGATATTGACTTCTGACCCGTCAGGAATAGCTTAAGAATTACGACAAATTGATCGACCGCGAGGTGTCAACAGTATCGCTCCCGATTCACCCCAACTTTTGCCGCTGGAGTTCAATCGCTTTCTATGGCTCAAGTGGAGGGCTAATGAACACGGAATTCTGCAAATGATACGGTTCTTTGAGTTCCAAACAATGCTGGTGACGCTTACACCATCGAAGCACAGGATGGTTATCACAAATGCGTCGGGTTGTATCGCAGCAAGATGGTTTCCCAGTCATTTGCGTCTGCGGGTTGGTGAGTCAGGCAAAGCTGCACACTCGGATGCAGAAGAAAGGCTTGGTTGTGTTATGGGTGGATCGGAGGCTGTACAGTTACTCATTCATGGCTCAGGTCTAAGTCATCACTGATTATGAGGCCCTACAATAACGTGGTATCCAAGCTAACTACTGTAATGCTTCAGTGGTGGTGGATTAGTGTAGTAGTTTATAAGTGCGGTACTGTCTATCACCCAGGCACGCAAGTCTTTCGGATGAATCTTCGTTCCGATATTACGAATTTGCCACTCTAGAGACCTGCCACTATATTCTCCTTCCCAGTCCTGTGTTAGGAAGAGCTACTGAAACATATCTGACAGTAATATGGGACAATCCCATCAGCACCCAGGGAAAGGTGACAATCACTAATACGGGAAATATTTTCTTTATTTTCTTAGGTTTGTGAGAAGTTACCGATCCAGCGGGATGGTAGGCTGTGCTAAAGTTACCTCTAATCCGGATGGTGATATCCGGATAGTCCGTTTAAGGATTACACTGTTTGTCTACATAAAATCAAACATTAACCCGGCGACTTGACTTTGTATCCTCAGTGTTACTTATCGTGACAGAGGATGCGTATAGACTCCTACGGACCTTACCTGAATAATTACTATGCTTTGGCATTATTTAATGCCTGCTCCACTCGACTCGGGGTGCTCCTGATTAGCAATTCGACGACGCGGTTTACTATCCAGGCCGTGCACAGTTGCTTGAGCTGAAACACAGCACTGCATGCACTATGAGAACGAAGACCGGACTCGACGGAACTGACCTTAGACGTCTGCATGTAGTACTGAGATGCTCGTGACCTGATGGAGTAGGGGGAAATATTATCGATTATTTAGAAAATATTACCAATACGTAAACCCGAGAACACTGCCTGTTAAAAGTACCTTAATAACAAATACTTTCCTCTTGAAATGCGGGCATTCGACATACTGAACAACCAAGGACAGTATAGTACAGTTTTTCAGGTGTCAACACTTCCGGCGCTCCTTGCGATACATGGACCGCGGGGAGATTCCAATTCCGAGTAAGTGAATTACAGCCAGCTCTCAGAATCATCACGCATCGGCTTGACAATTCTATGGTGCAGATTTCTAACCATCCACAATGTCAGTTCGCCAATGATATCGCAACCAAATTCAGTACGAGGTCGTTGTCAGAGGTCCTGCTGAGGAGGACGAGAATCGACAAAATTGTTTGCACGCTTATCAAAAAGCGACTAACCATTGTGACTCCAGACAACCAGCAGCAGTGTCTTAAGTGAAGCACCAGTTGCTACGCTCACTCTTCATAATTCTCATCGTCTTTGCTCTACAGCGGAATCTTGGTCCTCTTTCTTCACATTTTCCATGTATGGCAAGGTTGTTGAGAATTTCAGCGACCACCTCTATTTATCTATTAAATTGAGTCCATCATTTCACATCAAGTTATCGTGGCTGCTACACTCAGTCTCCTTTCTCTAGTATTTTTCTGCATTCGCAGTGAAACCTTCTTCTCGGAATCATCGTCTTTCTCTCACCACATACGTCTGTAATCGAATTATACCTACCATATTTTATGTCACTCCGGACTATGCTAATCCCCTTTTAATTTTACATGCCACATATATTCTTAAATTCAACGTTCATAAGTCATTCGTACCATCACACCTGCCTCAGCGCAGGTCCACCGTTCATCATTTGCCGGCTTTACGTGTTCTAAGCCTTACCTTGTCCAACTTCTGAGTGTATAGCAGTCAGAACGCATTCTCTAGTTAATATTTCTATTTTCTTGAGACCCACAAGTGTTGTTACAACTCTCTAAATTATGTATGTTGGACTTGTCAACCTGAAAACTTCTAGAGCGTAACTGTCCAGTACGGGTTCAAACATGTAGAGAAATGTAGGTATGTTGTTGGGTTGAGAGTTGTTTTCAGGCGAATGCAGTATTACCTTGTTAGGGGAACTCATTTTCTCGGTCCAAAACCTCTTCCTTCCTCAAGAAAACGATTTGGTCCAATCAGAATCGAGAGAAATTCCCAGAACAATCCGGAGACAATCTTCACTATTTTTTATTTGCGCGACCTTTGCTCCGTCATGCTGATTGTTAACTTTGTGACCCTAACTATTATCATTACTAACAGTCGTTCAGTCTTCTGATTGGGGGGATTTGTAGGCCATCATGCGCCATATAAATACTCTATATGTTTCGCCTTGTCACACACATTTTGAAGCGGATCAAAATGCCTTTTTGTGCTCGTCTTTTGATTTGATTTGACAGAGTATGGACAGTCGCGTTATTTTCGCGATCGAAGTTTTCCGTTTTTCTCTCTCAAAACAGAAATTTCGAATTCTGTAAGGCTCACTTCTATACCACGGTCGATCCGGCGTATTTTTTCAGAGATTTATAACATATCCGAACCCAACTGTATTCGACTTCCTTGTCAAACACACATATTGCAAAGTTATATGGGGGTTCTCAGAAGGAATGGAATTAGCATACATTACCGGAAACATTTTATGCAGAACCTCCTGGAACCGTCTAATAAGTTCATTGCAGATGGTCTTCCGGTTTGTCTTGGTAACTTTTCAAAAATTTCCCCGTTCTCTTTTCATTTATAATATCTTGTAGATGTCACCATTTTGACTTTGGAAATGAATACACCAACTCTGTAAGGAACACAAATATGGGCAAAAACGGAGTTACCTTGTGGTTTGGTCACGGGCTGTACAACGTGGGGCATGTTATGTGTAAGTATCTGCAGTTGTATACCATCAGTGAACTGCCTGATATTCCCATCGAGTCTGTTCTGATTTCATTTCGGTGGATTCAGTCTGGATGTTGTATGTTTGTTTGGAGGAGGGAGGCACAAAAATTATACACCATCTCATAATCAACACCTATTTCATTTCTGAAAGGAATCAAATGTCCCGAGTGGCTGAATAACGTAAAATTTTGATCCGATTGGTTGATCTGTTATCGCGCTGTGATGTTTGATGCCATGTTGCATAACTGTAACTGTTGGCTGGCTGCCTATAAGATAACTGTGTAATTTGTTTTGTGTTGGGGCATTAGGAAACCGCAAAACCTGAAGGAAGGATTGCGGCAAACGCGCAATGGAGAAAAACGACAAGTCTTTACAATCCAAAGGTTGAGTTATTCGTGTAGTACGCTCGATCCACTTGACGCGTTGACCTGGTAACAAGCATGCCTAGTGTGAGTCTATCCTTGTGTTATGGTTTCTTCTCTTCTTGGGTCTAATCGGTCGGCCGTTCCAATGGTTGTCATCCAACGACGACGCCTAACTGCTACCACGTGATTATCGTTGTGCTGTCAGTTAGGTTATGTGTAATCGATGCTGTAGAAATGCGTAAATGGGTTTGATTAACAATATGTTCCAAATTTTGTTCTGATATCCTGGAAGAAAATGCAATTTGCGCAACTGAACAACGGAATGGCATATACGCCTAGTAATATAGCTGGAGAATTTGCTAAAGAACGGAATAGACATACGACAATTATTGTCGTTGTCAAAGGGTGACGTTACGATCAGTACTCCAATCGACAGCTCCACACACGAGCAAGAAACAAAGGCGGCCGATTGGTTGAGTTTGCAAGGTTTATTGATACGGGCAATTACTTATGTGTTACTGTTAGCTCGATTGACAAAAACTCGTATCCAGCTCAGTTACAGAAAAAGGGTACAATTTCAAAAAGGAACCTGGGTTATATGGTGTTGCCGTACAACTAAACAGCACTCGCTACATAACGATCTCATATACTGACACAAAAACATCACTTCTATGAGCCCATTAACAATATTAGTTATCTCAACATTACCCTCGAATGAGTCAGTGTGGCCAGACCAGCTCTGATGTCTGGTGAAAGTTCTTTGAGTATCATTTTCATTATTCATACACACCCAACGATTAAATCATATGGCGGTCCCATTTGTGAGCAATGCTTTCTTTAAGATTTAATTATACTACTTTATATTAGTAACTATTTTTCTGACAAACAGACAAATGCTTTCAGAAAGTATTAAGCTTGGTTTTACTTGAATGGCTTCTATAGGAATAGATTGTACACAGAACTGGAACGAATGATGATACTTTCAGGCTGAAGCTATGGTGCAAAGCCAGCCGACCAGCTTAACTTCAGGTGTCCTGAAATCTGGCTATACGCCGTACGGTATTCCAGTTACTACATCGTTTTATCAGATGTCCAGATGTGAAATCAGTATCACGCAACGGAGCCTTATGGGAGTAGAAATTCATTTTACATTCGTTCTGTTCACTTCATGGCATGAGGAAACAGAAGAACTCAGCGTTCCAACAAATACAGCTGAACGTGCAAGTGTGTCAAGTGACTCCAGGTTAGTTTTCACAAACTTGTTGAGAAGGGTAAAGTTGAACGCGCGGACGAAGTGAAAGAAACGAGCGGTTTTAACAGAACAAGACAACAACG
>LOND01004809.1:10869-25824 GCA_014220965.1 Paragonimus kellicotti
CGTTTGACTGATGGTTAATGTACATGAAATGATCAGTAACCTGACTGGTAACTACATCTGGTTACAAAATGTACGGCTATTTAGTCGTTTAACAATATTTTCTATACTGTTCTGTCGACAGCATTCATGTTTCAGAATAAACAAACAGAGCTTTTTAAGGGATAATAGGTGGATATTTGTTTGAGCTGTTTTCACAAGGAAGAAAAGTAACAGCCTGTTCTCTGGACTAAATCACTGGGTACCTTACTTACGATGCGTTTGCGCAATTTTGCTTCACTTCTTCGGTACCCTGACTGACCATGCTTTAGATGAGAGCTTGTGGTGTGTTGGAACTCGGTCTCGTCCACACTCGCATTAAAACAACCCTACAATACGATAGTTGACTCATTTACATTAGCACCTGTATTTGCGGGATAACAATCAGGGCCTCGGATCGGCCAATCAAACACCGCAATCCCGAAAAGAATTAACCGTGTCAGAATGAAGCACAACTTATAAAGGGGGTTTTATATACTGATAGAACGCTTGTACCATGTCAAGGTGAAGAAAGTGTTTTAGAGTATGTCCACAAGAGTCAACATCTTGGTTGTCCGTTGCTCTCACATCGAACACTGAAATGCCACAATAAACGAGGTGTAGTTACCAGTCAGGTTACTGATCACTTCATGTACATTAACCATCAGTCAAACGTATTTTCACCTGTTGGTCTGGTCTTTGCCAGAAAAAAACAATTAAGCAGATTTTAGGTTACGGCAAAATGAATGACAGCAAAGAATGATAGTAGCGGACGTTGGGCTGATGACGCCACGCTAAACTTAAATTGACAAGAACTACTTTCCTGATGGACAGACAAGCCTTCCGAAACATTTCTCCATCGCCTTTTTTCGTTAATTCATTTAGAAGACAAAGCATAGGGGACATATGCACCGCTAACAAAACTTTAAGTTAACCATACAACATACAAAGCCCACCTATACTAGTGAACGGAGTTTCGTTGTGGGAGAAGGTCAACTTGAACCTCACGTACAACTTATCACAACTTTTGCGTTCGCATCGAGTTTTCAACCTGTCCCTTCCAAAAAGAAGCACCATACCGGAGTTTTGTTTTTGTTAACTCTTGTCAAAAGTAAGAGCCATACTAAAAAAAACCTGCTACTTACCAATCAAGATGTCACACAAGATTATTTCTGTGATCTCAATTTGAGAAGTCCTAACCGTGGATTAGTCGACTGGAGTTTACAGCACAATTAGTGCCATCTTTCGAGGCGATCGGTTGATCTGCGTATCACTTACAAGTAAATTTGGTTCAGCGTTCACATACGGTAATTCAGTTGTGCCCAATGTGAGGTCAGCCGTCAACGCCATTGCGTCACGAAAGCGTGACCGTAGTTCAGCCTCCGGCGGTGATAAGACTATGTTATCGGGACGCGGGAGGCGTACTGTTGACTTGACCTGACGATCTCTAACAGTAACAAACCTCGATTTCGTTGCTTTGCGCCGATTTTTCATACAGCCCTCTAGTTAAAATGAACTCTGTTATCGTATGACTTATTTGCATACTTACCAACTATATACACCTGTAACAAACTTGCATGCATGCTGCTATTCGAACTGTCATGCAATCTTCACACTGTTCCTCAACATACTACTAAACAATCCTTCCAAACCTTGTTTGAGTATACTTTGGTTAACAGATCATAAATTCCTGTTTATCTTGCAAGTTATAGTTGTAAAACAAAACAAAACGATAAGCGACTGAGTACCAGCAAGCCTCATACCGGGTTCCCTTTTTCACAACGCAGTGAACCCGCAATTTATCAACTGCGGTGCTGTTGCATAATCGAGCACCATGTCTACGACCTGAATATTCATGAGGGCGGACGAAGCGGCTATGCTCACAGAATGTTTGGGTTGAGAAGCTGTCTGCGACCAGACATAAGTTACAAGATATGTAAAAACATGCCACAACGACCAAATACACTGCTTTGTAGGTTGGTATCGGTCTGCATCCGTTGTCAGGTTCTTTGTCAAAATATTTCACGCCAAGCGTACATTTGCGAACGACGCTCCCAGTTTTTGGGCTTCCGGATGTCGAGGACTGTCAGTAACTTTAAGGCGTGCGACGTTCCTCTCAAGTCGGAGTCTACTACTTATTAACGCTGCCGTGTAGCAGACAACGGTGATTGGTTAACGTTATTCAAAATAGACACAACAGGAGCCAAGATTAGTACACATCACTATAGCGAGTAACTTATTGTACGCTGTTTTGGATGTGTGGTCGGATTGTCTATCACAGTGGCAATAACGTCACCTATCTCTAATTAGAACTTCCCATTATCCACCTTGCATGTAACTTCGTGGTCTGGAGGCCAAGAAGTACAACGTGAAAAGCTGATAAAAACAGGCTAGTTCGCAACAATTTTCACTTGCTGTAGAGGGAGTGCAATAGTAAATAAACGTTCAATCCCTAGACTGCATTGTCTAGTCAACGCTGCTGACGACTGGTCAACGGGAGGCCATGTAGACTTCACTAACTACGGTAGGATGAGGATACGAACGAAAATCTTCCGTGCGCTAAGCAATGATCAACTGAATTGCCATCGCGTCGATTGTGACGACAGTGATAGTATAAATTGACCCCTACTTTCATTTGATCGCATCGTAAGCACCTAGATACATTTCAGCTAGTCCCGTTCGGAAAGAAGCACTAAACTCCAGTTACACTCTCCAGCGATACGTACCCTTGTCATGACTGTTCTTGTGGAACTGCTGTACTGGCCATCACCCCACTGAACCCACATTAGGCAAGGCCGAATTATCGCTTCCAAACGCCCAGTGACATTGAATTGCGAGTAACGTTTAGGTGGTCCGGGCAGCTCCAGAGAAAATACAGTAGGCATTCTGTTAATCCCAGTCGATTACCTCAACGATCAACACTTCCGAGTCAAGTTGAAATGATAAAATTCACCAAACTTGCCGAATAGTGTTTTGCATATTGGTAAGAAATCGAGGAGCTAGTTCACATAAAGTGAACAACAATGATGTTTCAGCTCGGATTGTGCGTTCATATAGAAAAATTTTAGGAAACCTCTTCAGAAAAAAACGGTCTGCTGGACTTTCATTTTTTTAAAATCTCACCGGTAGACCACCAGCTGGTTGACAGGAATCTCGTAAATTACTTTAAATGAATTCGCTAGAGCAACGTTCCAAACTGAGCGAAACTGATTGCCCACATCTTTTCAGGGATACAACCTTTCCAGTCTGTTTGCGGAAAATCAATCGCGCTGGTTAACGAACGATTTGTTCCGCTTCTTTGTACTATATACATGAACTCTCATCCACCCAATATCCACCTCTCACACGACCCAGTGAATGATCGCCATTAGTCCATCTAGCTTCCGAAACCCCAATAATTCCCTAGTCCTGGAAATCATCCAGTCAACGGGAACCCAACAACGTTTCACGGTATAAAGGTTAGGTGGTCCAGTAGACTACGTTGAGCAGACAAAATCGAACAACGATCTGAACGCTCGTATAATGCCATTCTTGTTGACTGGGGGCATCATTGAATTGAAACATTCAGTCACTTTAATATTAACAAGCTCGAACTCAACATTCTTGTGATAAATACTTTTAGATTCATCCACTGATGATATGATGAATAAAGACCAACTCATTTTTTCCAGCTGACCAACTAGCAGTTGACATACGAAAACAATCAGTATTACGTTGTATCTCGAGAGTGCTCACATAATCACTTAATCGCCCAACTTCGAACTTCCACACACTCACTTTTGCATGCGACTTCTCAAAACATAATTGTGGCTTATCAGACTGTTTTTCGCATTCCAGATCAATACCGAGCTCGAATCAGACAAACGAATGAGTCGCATGTAGGGTTAGGTAGGAAATGTACACGTTATGAATGACCAGTAGTTGGCAAAAGTCACACGGGTAGCAACAAACTTCTCATACGTACGATGGGTGAGTGAACAATTAGACGTCCGGCGTTCGCATATGTGCAATAGGTATCAGACAAAGGCAATGCACTCGTCTGATCCACACGGTTTGAGTGCTGCATATCACGCCATCCACTCGTTTGCAAGCGTTTATTTTATATTATGCGCGCATTCGAACCAAAAATTCACCCTTGATAAACCAGTTACGTCATAGGAAACTTTTTCGAAAAAATCGAGTTTTTTTAGTGTGTCGATATCAAAAGTAATCAGTTTAGCAATGCACATGTGATACATAGCTCGTACGGTGGTAAGAAGAGTACCGACATCTAAATACTCATAGCAAACGTCTCCGAACAGCCTTTTATTCCTCTGAATGTGGCACCGTGGAAATAAGAAACATTATTGTCACGCTCAAGGCCAATTCCACTGCAAGTATACGTAGTGAGTGAGCTATAGGTGCGACAAACACAACTCAGTATACCGCGCATCTGTATCCGTTAATATACCTGTTTTCTGACATGTTGATGATACCACAGAACTGTTTGACGTATACTGTGGTGAGAGTCCAAAATTGAGATATAGCCAGGTGTCAGATAGACTGCGTTGGTGTCACAAAGATGGCTAAAATGTGGTTCACTTTGCACCTTCAGTGATAAGGGCGCTCATAACAGTTACACCATCAGAACGGTCCAAAGAAAACAGTTTGCCACATGGTAAACAAAATATCCTCGACAATAAGCAACCCACTAATTACAGTCCATCGGAGAAGGTTGCAATTCCCCAGATGTTTTGTTTTCATCCGATATGGAAATGCTGTCCGAACTTTATCCCATCGAGTACATTCAACGTGCATTTGATCAAGTTAGAATAAAAATGTCAGTATGATAGCACGATTACCTGGAATATAATGTTTACCAAAAAGTGCACATAATACAGAAATATGACTAGCACTCAGTTTTGCTCAATTATTTACAAGCAACCATATGCAACATAATGTTCCTTTTGTCTCCACTTTTAAACACCATACTTTCAGTATCACGGTTGCGTGCTATCCAATTTCAAATTGTGGCTTAAACACTCCGAGAAATTTGTCAGCCCATCACCCGTTCTCCACGCGGTTTAGTACGCGTCAACAGCTCACCAAGAAGACAGTGGCGCCATCCGCTCATCAAAACCAAGCCTGCTTGCCAAAAAGGCAGTACGCAACTTCAGTGGCGACTGTTGGCCAGTGCCTATTTAATGGATGATATCTACAACAGAGCAAGACACAAATCAACGAAATCCCGTAGAACAGCAGCCACCAGTAGCTGCAGCCAGTTGCCGCAATCTTCGGTTTTTTATTTTGTTTTATTTTTTCTTTATATGATAATAAAATTTATTTATTTTAATCTTTTACTATTTATTTGATTTATTTTATACATGTTTAAAGATTAATTAATAATAATTTTTTTAATTTTAATTATATTTTTTAACAAAATTGTATACATATAATAGTATTATTTTTTACTTTATTTTTACAATTTTTTAATTTAATGTTTTTAATAGTGGCATTTTTTTATTATTTTTTTAATTATTGTTTTTTTTTTTAATAATTTTTATTTAAAAATTATATTTTTTAATTATTTATTTTTTATATTTTTTATTTTTATTTTTGTTTTTTTTTATTTCTTTTCTTATAAATTTTTTTAATGGGCTCGTGCAAACGGAAAAAAAAAAGGCATGCATGTCTAACTCATCACGAATGATGCAGCGATCCACCTTATCGATTGTTTCGAAGATTGTCTGTTAACGTAACTCTAGGTCTAACTTTAGGAGCAACCATACAATGAAAACACGTTAATCGTGCAGCCATTCAAGGAGCCACGATTTTTCCACGACAGTTCGCTCAATCCTAGAGTGGCGTAACCCAAAATTAAAAAAATCTCATTTGAATGCCTCTTAAATGGCTTCTGTGCCAGACTAGCTTTTATATCCTCATTTAATTTCATGGGTTTGCGTGTTTAAGCATTATCGTGTGTGTCGAATCTGAAGGTGTTGAGACGACCGAGTCAGAGCAGAGTAAGCCGTAAGTGAACAAATCAATACTTAGCCGTGCATACGTTAAAACTCAGCAACGTAGTCCGGGAAAATCAACTATGTATCAGAGATACTTGGGTGGGGTAACTGAAGAAATTAGACCACGTGAACTGCAGTTTTGTCAAATGAACAAACATGGCTTTCCACTAAGCCATCAGATGTGTGAAATGTTTAGTCTGAGTTTACTTATCACACAGACAGGTATGCACGTGGTCAATTCCAGAAACAAAATCATAAAATGTTTCAGTAGTTTTAAAAGGTGTCGACTTCTACACAACCGAGCGGTCGTTATCATGTGACAGACTAAGCTGTGAATACATCGAACAAGCTGTGTATAGAACAAACATGTTTAAACCGGCGGCAAGTATCACTGTCAGAAGCAATTCGCGGGGAATACTCAGAGATGAGCAATGAGAAGACAACGTTGTAGAGCGTTTGCATAAACGACCTCGGACACATCACAAGCAGACTTAATACTGCGCTCCGGGGATCCATAGAAATGGCATATTTATCATTCTGAACATTGCGAATGGAAAGCCAAAAATTTTGATGGAATGAGTATTGCAATCAATGTCAAAATGAGCCGAGTACACTAATTCAAACATGACTACTAAACCATGCACATTAGCTGAAAGGAATAGGGATCATATGAAAAGGTAAAGCAGGTTATAACACAACAATAGTCCAACAATCAAAACGAAACTGATAGACAACCATGTCTATTGTGTATCACACCCTCGAGTGTCAGGTCACTGGAAGAGCGCTATGCACGGATAACAAACTTATCACAGAGAGTGCGATTTTTCATTGGTAAACAACGAGATCCGCCAGGTTGTTCTCATCATAGCGACAAAAACACGACGGAGTTACACTTACCAACTTGCAAAGAAAAAGTTACCTCACGCCTAGTCTGCATGCAAACCACAAATGACGTGAGCAAGCAACAAAACGAATCGCGTTCACACAACAAACCTTCATCGTAAATTTCACATTCAAATATCATGAAAATAGGCGTCAGAAAAATCGCGACACAACTGAAGATAAGCTGTCAGTATACATATTTGCCTGGATAAAACAAAACTAAGCTCCCAATATTGGCCATTGTGCTATATGCTAGAACACGAGAATTGGGCAAGAATAAGGTGCATAAAACTCACACGTGAACCCTCGACGTAACCGGGTTCGGGCCGGCAAACTTAGTCAGCAATGAGCTAACTTAGTCCCCAGACAGCTTAGAGACAATTTTCCCAAAGCAAAAAGAGGCGCATGATGCCGAACGCTCTCTACAGTATGAACTTTATTTCAACGTTGCTTGTCACAATAAATTTTACTCGTCAAGTGATGAGGAACACACGACAAATATGGATGAATCCAGCGAAAATTGAATTATGATAGCAAATGAACACGCACAACTTCTTGATGCATACGGTTGATCGGTAGATAACCTGGAAAGGCGCAAACGTCAACACCACTGTCCTCAAACGGTATCCGGAAGGATATCGGCTAACTGGGCTTTTTGTGAGTTACTGAGGTTGGATGGAAATACCACATGAAACTCGACGATAATATCTCCGCGACGGTTGGGTTCTTTTGGATACGGAAGACCTTCACCGGAGATTCGCCGAGTGGTACCGGGCGGAATTACGTCTTTGAGGGCTAAATTCCGAGTACCTTCCTCTATGGTCGGAATTGCAACGATCCCGCCACACAGAGCCTTTTTCAAACTGATTTTGGCAATATAGCGCACATCAGCACCTTCCCGTTTGAAGTGTTTGTGGCTCCGATCCTTCACCGTGAAAACCACATCAGCAGGAATATTACCACCCGGCGTCTCATCTCCTTCGCGAGGAAATGTGATACGGGTACCGGCTTTCCAACCTTTCTTGATCTCAATCTCCAGCACTTTTTCTTCTTCCCGTGTTGTGCGGCGGTCCGCATTTAGGCGCCGTCGTGTGATGCGCATTTTCTTGACAGTACCGTGGAGAACGTCTTGTAAGGAAACTAGTACATCGTGGTTAATGGGTGGATCTTGATTTCGTCTACGCTGACCGCCCATTGAAAACCCCTGCAGTATACAGGAAACAGAAACAATATTCAAAAACCCCGCATGTGGAAAAAGCAACCAAGAGAGAAAACATATTAAGCATAAAGTGAACATGAATAAACAGCCGATTAGAGCATACACATAGGCTCAAAAGTTCCCGAGAATTCACATCCCCAAACAGAAGGCGCAGATAAACAGTGCAAATATACCCTAAACTTTCAATCAGACTAGCACGACCAGCTACTATTCAAAAAAATAAAATGGTACGTTCCATACAAGACCAGATTAGTGGATAAAAGCCGCATATTGTGACCGGTGTATGTGAACCTCATCAGGAACGCCCGACTTCGCGTTCTCTACGCACACGGACGATGCAAAATGAATCTCCAAGCATCTGTTCGGATAATTCGGTCCGACGGAGGGCCGTCTTGGAACGCAATAACTGACCATTCGGGTCCCGTCGTCCACATGGTCTGGTTGAGGCCAGCTGAACTGTTCTTCAAAATGTTCAGCCCACCTGTCAAGTCGGTGCGATTGACTGGTGATAAGTGAACCATCTTTTTCACATATGGTCTCACTTACATCGACTCGACGTCCAGTATAACCAGAAATCAGGGAAAAGGCTTTCCGCTACTCCCAAGTAAAAAGGCTCTTTCATCTTTTTCGACTGTTCGACCAAGTAGTGCTCACGGTCTTTGCGCAAGCTTTTAGTCAGCTTGCGTTTAAGTTCTCGACGGTCGTCATCATATTCAGAACCAGGTGGGATCGAGCGACGCTTGTTCATGAGGTTTATCGACGTGACAGAAATCCAGTTCTGTCGCAACTGCAAAGCTCCTGCAAAACACATTTCCTTACATCAAACTTTCATAACTGCTGCAATTTGCTCCAAATGCTCGGTCGGTTCTCCTAACTGAGGCCGAACTAGGTGATTTGTTCACCAATGCTTCTCGGTAAGCGTATTTACACTCTCCTCGCTCGAATGCCAGCTAAGTATCTTGCATTTACGAGCGTGTGTCCTCTGGGCAAATGACAAAACAAAACGGGCACGCACAACAGCATGGTCCGAGTCCAGGTGGTTGCTCCAAAATGCACGACAGTCTTTAACAAAGTTGCAACATCTTCAATTGATTGCTATATGATCAAACCGTGTCCACGGCTAGGATGCACACGGAGGTTCCATGTAACACAGTGCCTCTTCCTGTATTGAAATGCGGTGCTCGAAATATCGATACTGCACAGCTGTAGCAGTCTTTCGTCACTGTCAGTGCGTTAGGCTCGGACACCAGACATAACTCCAAGTCGTTTCTCTTCTGAAGAAAGACAACAAGCTGGCATTCAAATCGCCCGCTAGTATGATGATGTCTGAGTGTTTAGTTTGCTTCAGAAGGTCAACGAGGGCGTCATAGAACGCATCCTTGGTAGCATCCGAACAGTTGTCCGTTGGAGCACACGCTGATATAATGAAAAGAGCCTTTCCTGACTTTGCGTCGACAGACTTTTACCGATGTATTGAGTCTGACAGCGCACAAGCGACTGTTCACTGGGATCCAATCGAGCAAACATTGCTCTGCTCTGAAACTCAGTGCGATTCCCACTCCAGCTTGACTGCGAGATTCAGCTCCGCGTCATCAGAAACCCTGAGAGAGAAGCGCTTGAATCGACAGTTATCTAGAGGTGAGCTCAAATGGATAACGGTGCTAGAATCGTAGACTCGCGTCTCCGACACGCAGCACACATCAAGCTCCAGACTTGAGAGAGTACTAGCCAGAGCAGCTTGCTGACCGACTTGTCGGAGAGTGCGGACATTGAAGGCGCCAATGTTTACCAGTTGTCTTGGCCTCAGAAAACAATTATCGCCCGAAGGCACATGGAAGGCAGAAAACTTGGGGGGTAAAAACAGAAGAAAGTCGTGATGGGTTAATAATGTCACTGTCGGGAGAGCGATAACTTCTGATACTTCCCGGTCGTTTATGCCGCGGAAGGGGGTTGACTTGAGGGACCCCATCCCGAATATCTGACCCGCGAGGCAACAGGATACAGGGAGCCAATGACTCACGGGTCCGGTGCCCTTAGTAACGAGGGGACTGCCTAGACCGAGGTGCAGTGAATAAGACATTGATGTCTGATTCTGAGCACTGCTGCGCGCAGTGGATGTATTCAAAGCTACATCGGGCTTTTGGGTGATAGATGTTTTTCGACCGTATTGGATAATACGCCGGCGGTCACGGTCAACCGTTGGGCGATCGGAGTGCTCTTTGGTTGGGGATACCTTTTCTAACCCCCTTCTTCCTGATACGGAAGACAGCAGTGCCGCAACTATAAAAATAGTTCTGCTGTATGCCCATAGGATCGTGCCGCGTTACCTAAGCACTCTTACGCGATCAGTAGTGCGACTGCATTTCGTCTGACTGCTACCTTTGGCCTGTCTGACAAGGTAGTACCTGGAGGGACCGAAGTCCTAGTCAACATGGCCGGCCGAATAAAAAAAAACCACACAGGCTCGACCATCGCATCCAGGTAACAGTATAAGTCAGGCAATGACAGAACGCTTGCGAAGAACCGCTTCAGTTAGGTAGTAAGACCATCCTTTGCAGGTTAGGTAGGATTAACCATGTTATACACTTGTATCTTTTCCTTCGTCTACATTATTCATCACTCATCACGTTCTCTATTTTGCATTGCAGCTATATGGCTTGTTTACAAGTTGAATAAAGCCTATCGTTCTGGCAACTCACATTCTCTTAGTAACAGTCTGTTGAACGTACGTTTCGAATCACCACAATTTATTCAACTTGTAAAATGGCTGATCGTATCTTGCGTCCTGATCGTTTCGACGCCGACCCTCACTCGCCTACTGCAACTGATCAGTGGCTTCACTGGCAGAAGACATTCGAGAACTTCCTTTCTGCTGCAAAATCGCTTGAAATAGACGCTTTGTCTACTCTCGTTAATTATGTCAGTTCATCTGTATACAAACACATCGCGGAATGTGACTCCTACAAAACAGCCATGTGTACACTCCAGAATCTCTACATTCAACCAAAAATACAATTTTTGCTCGGCATGTCCTATCCACTGCTAAGCAAGAGAACGGGCAAAGTCTGAGTGAATTCCTTCAGAAACTCAAAACGTTGGCCTCGGACTGTGATTTCCAAGCAGTCTCTGCTGAATTGTATCGTGAAGAATTTATTCGTGATTCATTCATTCGTGGTTTGAACTCTCATTCTATTCGTCAGCGACTACTCGAATATAAATCCTTGGACCTCACTTCAGCCTTCGATGTAGCTAGACAATTGGAACTAGCCCAACAGCAATCACTCTCTTACAATCAACAACTCTCCTGCACCATGTCCCCACAAGCTATTGAGTACCCTCAAACGCTCGTCCCAAAGGCATATGACATCGAATGTACGGCAGCCACAGGCAACTTTCCAAAACAGAATGGCTCTTTGTGCTATTTCTGTGGATTACGTCGGCATCCGCGAAGGCAGTGTCCAGCTCGTGATGCTGTCTGCAAACGCTGTGGAAAAAGCACTACGACCGTACAGTCTACCGCAATATCGGAATCTATATTATCGACTATCATAGTTGTGGCGGCTCTCGCAATAGGTCTGCTGGTCCAGATGATCTCATGTCCGGCACTTTTCAAAGAAGGTGGAAAGGCGTTAGTAGAGGCTTGACTCAGTTGTTTCAACTTGTGTGGACGACGACCATCCCTCCGTGCTGGGGTCACTCGATAATAGTTCCCATATTTAAGAAAGGAGCCCGGGGCTCTTGCGAAAACCATAGAGGGATTAGTTTGACCCCAGTCATTTCAAGGGTTCTGGCATCCATTATACTTCGTCGACTCACTGCAGTTCGGGAGGTAAACATTAGGGAAGAACAGGCAGGGTTTCGCCCTGGGCGGGGTTGTATAGATCACATTTTTACCCTTCGTCAAATTCTGGAGCAGCGTCATGTGTACCGCCGGCCAACAATCGCCGTATTCCTCGACTATAAAGGTGCGTTCGATTCGGTGGATCGATCTACACTTTTAGAGTCGCTTAAACGCAGGGGTGTACCGACTAAGTATGTGAACATACTGTCGGCGCTTTATTCCCATACTTCAGCTCAGGTTAGGGTTTACGGTGAACTGTCTGACAGTTTCAGCACCAGGAGCGGCGTACGTTTTTGTTCAATTTCGTCATAGACGAAATAATGGAGGACTGTCTGCGGCACTCAAATGATGCCGGCGTGGACCTCCTACCTGGTGAAAGACTGACTGATCTTGATTATGCTGACGACAAGGTGTTGCTGTTTGACAACTTTCAAGCGGCACAAACAACGCTAAACGCTATTTCGCGTTCTGCTAAGTACTTCGGAATGCGCTTTGCAGCCTCAAAATGCAAAGTGCTTCTGCAAGATTGCTGTGATTACGTAGATTTAATGTTAGATAATGAAGTTATGGAGGTTGTTGACCGGTTTGTATACCTGGGAAGCTGCATCAGCGACGGCGGCGGAGGTGTAGGGAATGAAATAGAAGCGCGTATTTCCAAGGCTAGGGCGGTGTTCGCTAATCTGAGACACCTATGGCGACAGAGAGGTATTTCTCTGAAGCTTAAGGGTCGCGTATATCAGACAACAGTGAGGGCTGTATTACTTTACGGCAGCGAAACCTGGCCGCTCAGGGTAGAGGACGTGAACCGTCTTCAGGTATTTGACCACCGATGTCTGCGTTCAATCGCTCGTATCGGGTGGCACCAGCGAGTAAGCAACGAGGAGGTTAGGAAGCGGGTGTTTGGCACTGATTGTCAAACGAGTTCTTTGTTCAGTCGCTACATTTGCACAGACTTAGATGGTTAGGTCATGTACTAAGGATGCCAGCTAGTCGTTTGCCACACCGAGCACTGTTTGCCGACGCTGCGGCCGACTGGCGCAAGGTGCGAGGTGGACAGATGATGACCTGGCGTAGACAAATGAAATCGTTCACGAAGGGGTTGGTCACTGTAGGTCGGGTTCGTCTCCCGGGCTGGGCCCTCGCGACTCACAGAGTCGGTGGCTTGAGACGTTAGGTGAGATGGCGGCTAATCGAGCTCAGTGGCGTGAATGTTGTCGTTGTTTGGCCGAGTTGTCTGTGAAGTGAGTGCACTTAATGATGCGGGGCAGTGAAAGCCGTAAGGAAGCTGTCTTGCTGATGACGCCTTACTTTCACTTACAGCTCGGTTGTTTGTTTGCAAGGTGTAGGCGCCTTGATGTTGTATGTTTGAATATAGACGTAGCTATTTTTAGCAATTAGGTCCCCTCCCTTCTTTTTTCTTCTCTGTTACTATATAGGTTTTTTCTTTCTTATGGTTGTGTGGCAGTTAAGCATCAGTGTGAACCACTGATGTATTGCTGTCTATGATGATGATTATGGGCTCCAACAGTTGTTTAAGAAGGCTCCATATTTAACCCTCTTTTGTTTCTGCTATTTACAAACGAATTACCAACCGTAAGCCACTTGCAAGTACTCATATGCAGGCGGTACTAAAGTATGCTACGCACTATGCTCTCTTGAGAACTCAGTTCCCCTACAGCTTGACCTTGATGTAGTGTACCGGCGGTCAGTAGGAAAACTTTCGCACAACACTACCACGTTCAATATTACGCAAATAAGAAATAAAGGTGGTATAGCACGTCGCAGTGGCGCGCAACCATTTGCCGCTGTTGGAAACACGATTTCAGAAAACTCTCAACCTAGCGCTAATACACTGGTACCGACAAACAAAGCTAACGGCAGGCTGGCAGCGATCAGTGGACTGTTAGGGAAATTTCCAGCAGAATAATAAGCAAAGCAACTTCTTCCCGTAACAAATTTGAACAGAGAAGTCAGAAACAGTTTTTTGTACATTTCGCTGCATCTCATCAGGTACATACTGCAGTCTGTGGGTTTATATAGCAAAGTTCAATGGGCATTGTGAAGCTAAACAACAAAATCAACAACCACACAAACACACACACACTCACACACATCCATACACATCAGTTACCAGGGCAATCTGGTACTGACGAACAAGTCTTTCTGTACGCAGAGGGGTGGCTTCCATTTGCTAATTGCTACCGCCTCCGCGAACCGGAGAAGACCCCGAGTTTCGCTCGATTCAATGAACAAGCTGAATTCCAAAATAAGCTTCACCATTGAGCACGAGCAGGATGAAACCTTGGCGTTTTTGGATATTCTCATGAAGCGCCAGAACAACGGTTCCTTACTGCGGTCCGTCTACCGGAAACACACTTGGACTGGACAGTACCTGAACTTTCACAGTTTTGTGCCGATCCAGTACAAGCGGGGTCTGGTGAGAACCTTGTTCTATCGCGCAAGAAGAATCTGTTCGAGAAACATTGGCCAAAGAGATGTCATTGTTGAGAACCACGCTGAAAGAAAATGGCTATCCATCGGCATTTGTTGAGAAATTCAGCAAACAAAAGCCGGCTGCCGCGATGTGTTCAACAGCTCCCAAACTAAATGTCTACCTCCGTTTGCCATACAAGGGTGATGACATTGCCACTCTGTTGAAAACCCGTCTCACGGCGGCTATGGGACGCACGTTCTATGCAGCCCAACTGGTCATGCTGTTCACCACCACCTCTGAAAACACCGCTACCACTCAACGCCAAATCTTACATTATCTATGAATTCTCGTGAGCGCCAGACCATTTACATAGACAGAACGGAGCGGCAGTTACGTAATCGGGTCAACGAACACATTCAGTTTGGGTTCGCAAAACGCTCATGGATACCACAATACCGGGCTCAAGTCAGAATGTGACAAGTCACAAGGAACCAGCGTCATCGATCGCTCCGACACCTGTTGACTTGTCGACCCCAATTGAACCTGGAACCTGAGAAGGCCTTTC
>LOND01004809.1:25924-36485 GCA_014220965.1 Paragonimus kellicotti
TAGTATAAAGCCTACTCAATTATTTTTTTACACCTTTTTCTTGTTCCTATTAATAATCTTTTTTTAAACCGATTGCAGACATGAAAGTTGTGTCCAAATCACCCAGCCATACAGCAATACATTGTCTCTCATCTACGGTACTCGACTATCACATTCAACACGTAAACATATAGCAGTAATTTTTAACAGTTTACGTGAATGAGAAGGACGAGCCGCCAGCCAATGTCAGTTCGAAAACCGAGGTTATCGAAGGATTGAAAGTTACTGAAAATCACATACCTACATCGAAATAATCTGAGGTGCGGCACCTTCACATGGACCATAATTTCCGCCCCAGAAGAAACTTGTGAAACCTCCAGAAGCAGTCACCGCAACTTTATCCGATATCTCCGGTCTCTCCTGAAAGCAAACGCCACCGTTTTCTCGAATAAAAATGTTGTCTGGTGACAGGTTACACTTAATAGCAGTCAGACACTTCTAGTAACTGATATTAGTCGCCAGCCTTATCGGCTCAAAAAAGTTCAGATAATGGCAACGTATCAAGCAGTCCGGTTCATTAGACTAAGGGCGGTTGAAAATGAGCGCGAGAGCCCGTCAAAGACACGACTTTACTGGAGCATCGTGTCACCAAGGCTCAGGATCAAAGAAACTGCAACGTATGTAAAAACGAGGGTGAAATCTGATCAGTCGCACACTTTACCGTATAACGATAAACAATCGACGAAAACTATTGGCGATAATTATTCAGGAAAGTAATAATAACAAAACAACAGACCAAAAACTAATTCCCTTTTAGAGGTTTCCAAGATGGGTATAATATATACTTCAGAAACCGATGGCCAGATATTAGTGCGTCATAAAACACTTACGCTGAAAGGAGATGCGCCAAAGAAGTCACCATCAACATCCATCTGCTCACCCATGCCGCTAGTGTAAACATGTCTTTGACCGCCGCCCATATTAAATATAGTCGAGAAGGGATCATCTGTTCCGAAAAACATGCGGAAGGTTTCTCTAGGATCGCCGTGGAAAGTGTAACTGAACCCTGGGCCACCGCCTTCACTGGTTGACGCTCCGGCTTTCAGTCCCTCTTCTCCATACTTATCATATATTTCACGTTTTTTGGGATCCGATAAGACCTATGCTGCGTTAATTACGGAGGCTCAAAACGAACATACATCGTATGCCTCCGCCACCTCTTTGAACTTTTCCTCAGCATTCGGTGATTTGTTCTTATCCGGATGGTATTTCAACGCCATCTTTCTGTACGCCTTCTTAATTTCGTCATCGTCGGCCTTCTTATTGATCCCGAGTATCTTATAGTAGTCCTTTCCCATGTCATCAAAATGTTGCGAAAAAAATGGAAATACGCGCGTCGATATCCGAATACATATCCGAATCCAGTCCGAAGGCAGGACGAGTGATTCTGTCGTTTGCTTCGTTTTCCACAGCAGTGGATTCATGGATATTTTTCGCTTCCGTCATCAATAGCGGCCTTCTTGCAATCACTACAACGTTTCATAGAAAATTTGCTCTTGGGTAAATTCACATATTCCAAACACTGCGTACATCGATTTGGTGTAGCGACCACATAGACTAGTCTGATTTTTGTTGCTGTTCTGTTTAAAGTTTGACGCTTCCCGAAAGGCATGATTGTTCAGCCCAATTGTACACCCTATTTCCGCTAACGTAGAGCATCTTCACCTTTGCGTTCCGCGAGCTGCACGCAGGACGCTAGCTGACAGAAAATCTTGTTCCTCGGTTATAAATGGAGCAATACGCTGTTGGTTGTCTTCTGAATTATCGCCATCGGGTAACTCACTGTACCCGGAGTGGAAGTTGGTGGGAGAGTTCCCACACTGGTCCCTCGAATTTCCTGCAACTTGATGACGACAGCCGTTTATACATTAGAACGTGTAGCGAACAAGCTTGTTTTCGGTGATTCATCATCAGGCTAAATACAACACATTTATATGGGTTACTCATGTGTGAGGAAATGTGCGGTAATGGATCGAACGGATTGTTATCAGTTTCAGATAGATCAGGTCGATTGTACAAATGATTGATGACTGTTACGATAGTGGTCATAATTACGTAATCTGTTCGGTCCGGACGTAAACACCAGGCCATGGAAGATTCAGTGTTTTGACGAAGCGTTTTTGAATACATAATGGGGGGAGAGTAAGCGGATGGCTATGGCTTCTGCGACTGCCAACAGGCGCTCTTTGACCCGTTTTGATTGTAAACTAGGAGCGCGATAGATAGGACGGAATGATTCATTGACATCGATTGAGTGGTTGGACTCCATTAGGTGCGCAGCGATGGAAGACGAACAAGATTTGGCCAGGCCCCGAGTTAGCCACACCGGATGATGCTCCCGTATGCGTTCAGATAATCGCCGTGTCGTGCGGCCTACATAGCTCGTTCCACAGGAACAAACGAAATGGTATACACAGTAAGAGGCAGCATGAACAGGCAATGTATCTTTCAACTGAGGGCGCAAAATCGGTACGGAATTGAATTGAACACGTAGTTTTGCTGCAGAATAGGTCTTGCTTAGGGCTATGCTAAGTTTGTTGCTTATATTTTCTGAAGCATTATCGCCCTTAAAAGGTAATGAAATATAAACAGACTTTTTCTCTACAGTGTGTTGATTGTTCAGCTTTGTGCTATTTGACATATGCTTGTGAATAAACTGTTCGGGATAGCCGTTTTCAACTAGTACTTGAAATATGAATTGTCTTTCCTTCTCTAGAGTGTCACTCGAGCATATTTTCTCAGCCCTGTCGATCAAACATCGGATAAGATTAATTTTCTGTCTTAATGGTACAAAACTATAAAAGTTAGTATATTGTCCTGTCCACGTTAACTTACGGTGTACTTTCCTTTGTATCGTCCCATCTGAGCGACGGGATAGGAAGACGTCTAAGAACGAGATACCTTCGGGTGACTCAGGTTCCATGGTGAAATGGATATTCCCATGGGCTGAGTTGAACCGTTCCAGTATTTCCCTGGGGCTTGTTGATTCATCAGTTACGCATAATAATAACTGATTACGTAATTATGACCATTATCGTAACAGTCATCAATCATTTGTACAATCGACCTGATCTATCTGAAACTGATAACAATCCGTTCGATCCATTACCGCACATTTCCTCACACATGAGTAACCCATATAAATGTGTTGTATTTAGCCTGATGATGAATCACCGAAAACAAGCTTGTTCGCTACACGTTCTTCTAATGTCTAAACCGGGTATTTTCATGCAACTTAAACAGCCGTTTTATGTTGACGAAAGCCACAGTCTCATTTTTTGTTGCATGCACACTACTTTATTCGTCCAGCCAGCTGCCAGACAAGCATATCGTGATACCAGTCTTCTCTAAGTGTGGGTGCCAGTTGAGCTCGAAGGAGGAGATCTACCCTGTGTGCAAATGCAAAATACGGTGAAAATATAACAGTAATGATAGCAATAGTCATAAGTGACGAATACAGCTACTAAAATGGTCACTCTCCACTGGAGCGAAGGCGTAGGAGAGGATATATCATGGAGATTGTCAAGCTCCAGAAGGGCTTATATGATATAGCAGATCACCTGTTTGCATTCAGTGGTAACTCAACGCCCAGGAGACGTGCTTTAAAGCTTGCTAAGTCTCGACTAAAGACCAATGCTGAAGCTTAATTCTTTCGGTGTAGAGTGGTAAATGAATTGAATACGTTGCCATCGGAATTGATATCGGTCACTGCCGTGATGGATTTCAAGCGCCAGTTTGACAACTGTTCTCTGACAGAGTTTACGGAGCTGAAGTAAAAGATGCGACCAGTCAGATGATATAGTATATGGGCATGCCTTCTACTGCCACCTGGGCACTTAGTCTTGTTCTCCGAGATGTCTTTTACGCTGTCGTTTTTGTTACCGTCGTTTTGTTGTGTTTATTCATACGAGGGACCTCTGAAAAATAAATGGCCTTTTTGCTTTTCACTCGGCTCGCTTCTTTTATGCCCGAGTGTCCTTTTGGGCTCTTATACTCGCGGGCCCTAGCTACTTGCTCCAGCAGCTGCGAGTCCGAAGGGTGGTTCTAAGCACCAGCAGTAGCGTTGATCTTGCGTATGCTACCCGTGACTGCGCATAGCATTTCAGGTGCAGGCGAACGGAGACGCAGCACATCCTTCCCGCTGGAAACTGCAGCCTTAAGTATAGCTAATTTCTTTGTAGCCCTCATGGCAGTTTAAATACACTCGGCTGACGGTAAGAAGGATCGACCGACGGAACCTCCTTCCATTTGCTTTACGAATTCCAGTATCACCTCGTTTAACAACAGCATTCTTCTAGTTGTTACTCCCTAACCGGATAGCATTTGACATTTTTAATGCTCATAGGGAGATTTCACTTTGTGGGCCACTCCGATATTCCGGTTGAAGTATTGCTGAAGCTGACACACTTTTGTAGTCGACCTCACCGGCTTAATATTATCCACAGAAAAGGCACCCTGAGGCTAGTTCCACCGATAACTCATTAATCGGAATGGGAGAAAGCGGCGGACCATTTGGGAATTCACTGAGTAGCAGCCCAACTCTGGAAACCGTTCTCGCGTGGCCCAGCACGTTGAATTTTCAATCCACCTACAAACCCCTTGGACAATATCACGGGCTGAAAGATTTATTACCTGAAGGCTGTGATTAGCGATCAGGATAGCCGGCATCCACGACCTCACTTTTATTCAGGGCGTCGTTGATTTTGTCAAGGCGAGTAAGGAGATTTGACAGTGTAGTTCAGGTCATTTCGGATCAGAGAACTTGAGGCTACTGGCCGTTTGAAGTTCAGTTTCCTGCACGAGCGGGGTCCGAGGATCCCGACGTGCTGCGACAAATGGAGAAGAAAAACGTCCCACCGCTTCGACATCCCAGATGGTACGTAAAACATACAATCGATCATAAATTGTGCAAACAGAGTATCCTTCGTCAAGTTCCATCAGGACTAAGCAAGTGATCCCCGGGAAACTAGTATGCCGTTGGGTACCACCATATTAATGATGAAGAGAAATTGGCATTGGAATTATCTTCAGCAATCGTGAGGGGCTCAAATTATATACGTGATAAAAACCGATGCTAGTTTCACCATGATATTTTTCAAGTTGTTGATTGATAGGTAGAAACTTCACGGCTGCAAAAACGGAAAGACACCCAATGAGGAGCAAATAACGAAACAAGGAGGTCCCGCGCAAATTGCTCGCGACCACTAGTAAAGAAGAATCGAGAATCTTAACAGCGGTGAAGACAGTATAGAAGAGAGAGGGCCGTCACTACTTCACGTGATACCGGATCACTTTATCATCTCCCCAGATCCGGAAATGTCGGCCGACGTGCGTCGAGCTTGCGATGGAAGTCGCTAACCCTGACGTCCAGAACCATATCGACGACGATTTGTTTCCATTTGTTCACACCTGTATATGAGAAAGAGTTTTCTCAGATTTTGATCCTAGCTGTCTCCCTCACAGTATTTGATGACCCCCGGGTGATGAGTACACGCTGAGGGTGAACAGCCGCCTTGTAGCTTCGGACAATCCCGTGGGAATCTTGAAGGCTTCTATAGCATCTCCCCTCATCCAGTTTTTCATTAGGGAGGGAGCAAGATGTTTGAATCTGTTGGATTACTCCATTCCCCGAAGTTCCACAAAGAACTTTGTAAGCCTTATTGCACCCTCCTCATAGTCTTGGCATCTTTAACCAGAACGGCACACCAGGCCGGCACACCATATTCACGTAAGCCTCACACAAAAGCACACGGACGCTGGGTTTCCTTGATGTTAGCTTTTTCAGTTGACAGATTACCCGATTAGTTTTATGGGATGCAAACAGACGCTAAGTAAACACACTGAAGCCTCCGGTATTCTGAACTTCAAAGTTCCTTCGTTTTAGTAGCCCTCTGAGTGAGTACACGCTGCCCTGACCCTCCTAACTACCTAAGAGGGTCCTCGGTCTCGACCTCTTAAGGTTGTCTACACTTCGCAACACTCAGCGGGAGCTGCCAACTATCCACTGATGGGTTTCTTCGGGGTCTCGTCGCAATGGAAACTTGGTTGGGCGTCCGACAAGTTTCACATCATCCGCAAACATACAACAGGGACTGCTGATCCTCACCAAATCATTCATGTTTGTTAGGAATAGCAGTGTACCCAAAAGTGGTCCTAGCGGAACGCAAGTTGTAGAATTTGCGGTTTACTACTCGTAGTCCCCGACCTGCGCATAGGAACCCCTGCCCTGTAGAAAAGGCTTCAAACACGTCAAAGTCCCGGCAGATGGGTTGAACACTCTAAAGTTCTACAGTAAAAGCTTATCATTTACCGAGTCGAAAGCCTTATCAAAGTTGAAATAGTAGACTTTCACGTATCCTACCTTGTCCAGCTGTGAGTTACTCTCGTCTAAGGGAACCAGAAAGTTAGAAAAGCGAAATCGTTTACCTACACTTTCACGCTGCTGGGCCTTCACTTTCCCATACTTAGTGGCGTGCTGTGTTATCTCGTTTCTTGAACACCCTTTTCAGGATGGCGAACGTAAGATTTACGGGCCTAGAGTATGAAGCCTTTTCTCTATTGTCTCATCCGTGTATCGGTGTGACAACAGTTACCTTCCAGTCCGTGGATGATTCGGCATTCCTGAGCGATAATATTTTTTTAACTTAGCATCCTACAAATAGCAAAGTGGCCATTACGATCGCTTTTTCTGGATGAGAATCGGTTGTTCAGTGGAGTGAGAAGTTTGTAGACGCTCGCTGCATCCCAGATGCAAACATTCGAGATCCAACCTATTGACAGACGTTTTGAATAGTCTGAGCGTAGCTCCAACCATCACTAGACGTCTAGGACTAGCGCATATGACTGTAAGATGTTATCATGTGTCTCAGCAATGGCCGGCAGACTGGCTGCTGATTTCCGTTTAGCACATGGACATCATAGTATCGTCCATTAGGTTGAACTGCTGCCTTGAGGTTACGTGACGCCTCGAGGATCTGATCCGAGATAGTTTTCGATACGCTGTGGGTTACTCTTGACACGATCTGGGGGGGTAGTTATTTGCACGTGCACATCAGGTTGGTTCGTCTACCTCTGTTTGTGTGGGTTGAGTGAGGAAGATGTAGCGGAAACGCATGAAATTCACGCTCACGTATAAAAGCTCGCTTATAGGGTGTCATCTGATTGCCATGTGAACAGCGGCCTGAATCGTTCTGCCAAATATTTACCGCTCTGAATGTCATGCAACGGCCGTCCGTGGAAGCAACAGAGGGACTCAGGTCATTGCGTAAGTTATCGTTATGATCCCGTGAATGGGTGTCATGCGTAGTAGCGAGGCCTCTTTAAACGTGGAAAATGCCGTATTTAAGGCGGCCTAGTGGGCAAAAGGTGTGATGCTTTGGTGTACAAAGGTAATCACAAATGTTAAATTGTTAGTGGTGGTAAACTGGCCAGTAGGTTGACATGCCAGATAGGAAAAATTCACGAATTGTATGGACCCGCTAACTTACCACATAACATCACTGTGAATTTGTTGATCCATGAACTGAGAAAATTCGTCCCCATCGTTTGCATTCCCTATTTTTCCCACTAACCTGACACTTGTTCCCACTACCTCACCCACCCTGTTTTGTTTTATTGAACTATTCTGTCATTAACTGTTCTTGGCGCGAGTAGCCATTCTTGTCCTGGCTTACTGGCGTGACGGCTGACCTTTGACCTTGCTGGTCCTGTTGAGAAACTGTTGATTTTGCTGGACGAGACTATCGTCGCGAACGATTGAGGTTTGCTTTTGTAATTATTGATGCATTTCTTTAATAGTACCGTAGAAATTGTTGGATCCAATCTTGTTTTCAATTTGGGGATCCGTTTTTGGGCTACGCGTAACTCAACGATCAGACGTGGATCGTTACACTCACGGTACAGGATACTAAACTTATACGACGTCCAAACAATCCAAACAGAGAATTACGGCACTACTTTGTCCGATGCAAGTACTGACGAATAGATGAAAACAACAAGAGAAAAATCGGGAGTCACAGAAAATATAGTTGGCAGTGTTCGACTCACCTATCGTCGTGGGTGACGGAGTAATTTCGTAGGTGTTGAAGTGGAAGGGATCTCAAAGCATACAGGTTACCACAGTCGAGATAAATCCCGGTGCATTTCGGAATGAGGTAGTGAACGTGATCAAAAAGTGAGTTGCAGAAGTGATATTACGGAATAGTTTTTGAACTGTTCCCATTCGTATTTCCGTCGTAAGTAAGCGATTAACTACGAGGTTACAGGCTCATCCTTCCTTGGCAGAAAATCATCGGTTCATAGTTCCATTTGACGTTAGTGCCAGCGGATTGCGTACAACACTAGTTGTTAAGTGGTTGCCGAGACCCTAGGCGATAGTAATAACGCTTGACGTCAGTCTTTCCTTCCACTTGGAAAAAGCGAATTAACCGCCACTACGGCAAAACGCAAGTTGATCTCCACTAGTTCCAAATTGAAATACTGCGCATCCTGAAATATCCTGATCAAAATGCGATTTGCTTCTCAATCTTGCTGTTCAGAACGCGAATAAAGCACCTGTCACGGACACAGCCGTTGAAGAAACAATGAAGCAAAACCAAAAGGTCAACAGTCAATTGTTCAGTGACTTTACTCGTTTATAGGTGACTATATCGATGTCTTCACTGTCATAGGTAGCCATTTTTGTCGCGAACCAACGCCTGTGCTTGTACAGCTGTTCGAACGAGAAGGGATGCCGACAGGTGTCCTGCGCACTATAATGCACACCACACATCACATGCATGCTTGAGGTTCCGCTGTATTATCGCTTCGTTTCGTTGTTCGCTTGCTCGTTCGTACGCTGATTTCGAGTAACGTTAATAACTTCATATTATTCTTTTGTGATCTCGGCTGGCCGTCTCGATCAACTTTCCCCTGCACTAATCTGCCTTTTGTCCCAAGTGTATTGTGAATCTACGGTGCAGATAAATGTCAATGCGGCTGACTCCGAAAATGCACTGAAGTGACTGTCGGCTGCCGTTAGCCTACAATTATTAAAACTTTGGTTCTAAATGGGCTCATAAGCAGGGAAATTTTGAACAGTTCACGATTTTCAAGCAGGGGTATTTTCGCTCAATATGTTTTCAAACGTAGCTGTACATGTTAACCGTAAACTGGAAAGTGTGAGTGGTCACAAGATTTTGGGAAGAAAGATGCTGTACCCACACTGCGTTTGAGTGGTTTCGAATGGATCACCAGCCTATTATTTTTTGTTCAAAGACATAGAGCAACAGTTTCCTTAGAACTGAAACTCGCACTATCATCGTGTTCAGTGTTAGCTGAATTGTCAACTTTACAGGTATTGTTTACACTTATGACAAAAAGTTCGAAAAGACTCTGACTCACCCTGCTGTATTGACATCCTATTTCAAGCTTTCTGATGCCTTCGATATATTCTTGAAAGTTAGCACATCCTTTTTCACCGTTTGATTAATGAAGGCTTCTATTCAACTTTGCTAATGTTTAGTCAAACTGCTCCACGACAAGCGAAAAGCCTGTGTGGATTGTAATATATCTGAGATTAAATCCGATCAGCAGTCTTGTGCTAACTTCCAAAAGTGATGCATCGCATGCATTGAGAAGGGCAGCTCAAATTGTTAGCAACGGCTCACAGGCCGACTTGCCTCTGTTCCGTTTTGCTTTCTCCGCCTGCAAGGAAAAACAGAGGCCTTTCATCTTTTGTGTTGATTGGGCATGACTGAGACCGACTCTGGGTCTTGTAAATTGTTGGCAAACTGTTATGATATCTCTTCACATAATCATTACAACTCGGAATGCCACTGTAGTCGTCATCCTTCCAAATAGCACATTCACAGCAGTCACGTTTTTAACAGCTGTACTGGTGAAGTTAAATAGTCAAAAATATAGTTACTCTTGACATAATGAAATGCTTGCAATTGTCTTGTTGGAAGGTGTGAGGTAGAATGCCAACCCGGAGAGCATGTTACTTATTACGCCGTTTAAACAGAGTACCAGTCCTACGACGGTGATTCTCATAAGCCATTTTTCCGTAGGCAAAGCCGGAGTCAATAATCGACTCATAGGTGACATACCGTTTGCGATTCTTCCAAAATAATCGAAAGTGTTTTGCGCGCTTGCACATGATGCTCTGTCCATCCACCTATCCTTGAAAGTTTTCTGCCCTATGTCCATTAAATTTGATGCGGCTAGCGGTTCAGCGCTCAAACCTCGATGCTGCGTATCGCGATTTAGTTATTAAATTACTCGATACGTTATGCGACATTACCAAACATGGCAGGATTATCCAGCGGCTTTACTCCTCAGCCACTATTGTTGCCATGAATTCCCTGAATTCTCTTTGTAAAATGCAAGTGAGTTCATGTGCGCGCGTTGACTTAGTAGGACTACTGCCACCTTCAATAAGTATACGTATACCTGAACATGCATAGACAGTCTCATGTTGACCAGAATCCATGCCAACTCTGAATTTCTTTTCGAAAACCATCGTACGCACATTTGGGGAACG
>LOND01004810.1:7225-17276 GCA_014220965.1 Paragonimus kellicotti
GTGGACTAGCGGGAGACCGATTGGAACCAGTCAACAATACAAATCACACAATGTGTCCTCCAGCCACATTTACGCTCTATCCTTTTTACAACAATGCATAATACTCTAGCTATTAATGCGTCCTGATCATCCAAAATATCTACCACCGCCTAATAACATTTTTCATATAGTCTTGGAGAAAAAAATTGTTTTATTACATGATTCGATAAACGACAAATACCTTCAATCTCTATGGAGATCGTAATGAGTAAGGAAACGTCATTCACTGTCCTGTTGGTGCGGATCGATTGTATTTATAACCGGGTTAGATAGAATAACAAAGGCTGAACTGTTAATAGAACGCGTACGATTTATCAACAGTATTTGGATTCAAGTTACATAAATTGTGATTATATTTACAGCGATAACTTTGTAAACTCTAATGAAATTCCCATTTCTGTCAGCCCCCTTCGATATGAAACATTAAACTCGAGGTTCACTCGTGTTACTGATCAGGTCTAACAAGAACGAAACGAACGAAAGTATACTGCTTCCTTTCGAAAGGAGCTGACAGAAATATCTTTGGGCACATGACTGTTGCGATCAATTACCAGTGATGTTCAATTTGTGTGAAACACTCTAACCCACTAATTAGCTTCAATTAAATTCCTTCGAGTTCTTAACATAAATTATCAAATGTATCTGACTTATACTAACGCATACTGAAATGTCGGTTATGTTTCACCAATTATCATAACAGTGATCAGAGAACGCTATGCTTGCAACAATCGAATTGAGCGTAATTCATTCCTCACTAAATCCCTAAGTAGTTTCGTTAGGGAATGTATACACAATTATTGCAGATGTTCCTAAATTTCAACGTACGATTGTTCTGGCATTAAACCAGATGACAATTCTACTTATTTTATAGTCTTTTGTGCAAAATGTTTAGACTGTAAGTTTTTTTGGATGGTTACGCAGTTTCCATCAGTTGGACCTACAGCATAGTGAGGGCATGCCAGACTACGACGAGGTATACTTTCAAGTAATGCGTGCCAAGTATATAACCGAAACGATAGCTTGTGTACAAAGCGCACTATAATCCGGATTGTCAACAATTCAGTGATACAGCGATTGACATACGGGTTCCAGGCAGAAGTCCCAAGATATCCAGATCCAGCCGGGTTTTCTTATTCGAAGTCAAGTGCGCGTTTGTTGATCTGGAAAGCAGTCACTGGGAACAGGTTATAGCACGGCTTCTTTGGAAAGCAGTACAGAGTAAAATTACTTCGCATAAAGATGTTTTGTCCAAATGAAAATCAAGCGATCTCTAGAACGCTGCTAACGACCTCAGAAGGAAGGCTGTTCCAAAGGTTAATAACCCTGTAAGAAAAGAACTGCTGCCTAAGGAAGGTCCGAGGACGAAGCTTGAAAAGCTTCCTGTTGTGTCCTCGCCGGCCGTCATCATTCGCTATCATAAAGAACTGTTCAACGAGACCTACTCTAAAGAAGAAGTGTGTGAGAATTAAATCACCGCGGAGTCGTCGATATTCAAGTGGATATAGATCAAGAATTTCAAGTCGAGACTCGTACGCGACATTTCTCAAGCCCGTGACTAGTTTGGTAGCCGCGCGCTGGACACGCTCAACAGCTAATATGTCTTTCTTCAGGCCGGTATACACGACCTGATTGGCATACTCGAGGAGCGGTCTTATATAAACCCGTAAAGCGTTTGAAACGCTCTCTTGTCTATGCGGGGGAAAGTGCGCTTAATCATCCTAAGAGCGGCAAATCCCTTTTTGCCGCCATCTCATGGTGATACGCGAAAGATAAGTTAGACGACAACCAGATGCCCAGATCTTTCTTCAGATCGATTTTCATGATATCTACTGTGCCGAATGCACTATGAATCACGAAGGCATTGCCAGAGTCTCCACCGAGTGACATGTGTGCGCATTTATTGTCATTCAGTGGGAGACTCCAATCGTCCGACCAGCGCTTAATCGCGTCAAGATCAATCTGTAATGCACTGGGATCAGTGGCATTGCCAGTTTTTTTGGGTAGACGGCGTAGTGACGGATGATGCTGAAAATATTGTCTGAAAGTTCGTTGATACAAATAAGAAATGACAGAGGACCTAGCACTTACCTTTGAGGAACCCCCTGAAGAAATCGGAGAGGGAGACCAAACGTCTGATCCGACCTTAATTCCAAAACTTCTATGATCAGGAAAAAGTACAATCCAGCGAAGAACCCCTACTTGATTAGGACAGGGTGCGAGTTCGGCGTTTCAGCGTTGTGAACTGTAGGATAGTTCTTTAATAACTCGGCCAAAACTAGGAAGTCAGACGAAGCTTCTACATCAAGCGGTCGCAAAAAGACAGCCAAAACGTGATTCATTCGTAGTCACTACATGTACGTAAGTGAGAAGGTTTCGCACCCGCGGTATAAGAGGGAGATATGTTCTTGTACGAGTTTGGTGTGTTCACAGAGTTCGTGTTTATACCTCTTGGGAACAGTTTAGAACCCACTTGCGTTCCCCGAGTTCCCTTAAGGTTATATTTCGTAAACAAATGTGAACAGCCATCATGACGTCTACATAATCTGCGTGGGAGGGTGGCCGATAGGAGAGAGTGCAAGGTTTGTGCAGTAGAAATAAGTCTTCGGAGTTCTGAATTGCGCCTTGAAACGCATGATAGTTCTGGTCCACAGTGTCATAATCCAGAAGAAGTGAACCCAGGTAGCTTCTCAAGCCGTCAAATTCAGCTTGATTAAAAGTTTCGAACTGTGAGACTTCTTTGCTGGTCGTTGCAACGAATAATAAATAAAATCATCGATGGGCAGAGAATGGATACTATGTCCAAAGTGGCGGCTCTAAATTCCCTCTGTTTATCAGGTTGCTGTTATCAGTAATTGCTAGGTCGAGCAGGGAGGAATTCTAGCAAAAAAGATGTAATGTAACAATGTTGACATGCTGTGTCCGCACTGTCCGTCGTATCAACGGCGATGGGGAAGTCAAGAATCCGCTTTGGAAGTTGTGATTAAAAAATGATGACCAGTTTACCTTGGTTACATTGAAGTCACCAACAATAAACGGAGGAGTAAGCGATCGGTCAGACTAGAAAAGTTTTATAAGGTTCTAAAGAAGAAATTGTCATAATCAGAGACGTCGGACGATGGAAAACGACAAAAAACCCCTACTAAGTGTGAGTCTTGGTCAGGCAAAGCTAGTCGTGGCCACAGGACGTCACACGTATCGCTGGACTGAAATTCGGCGACGACCTTGGGTGTCGGGCGATACGGCCGAAGGAAAACTGCAGAGTCCTTATTCTCTCTCGAGCGAAGTCAGCATGGTAAGCTGAGCACCCGAGACACTTAGTTCACTTCCACCGATGTCACCTGAAAGTCGGGTCTCCGTGAAAGGAAACATATGGGGTTGAGTGACATAGACCAGCTGTCTGATACACCGTAATTCATTGAATAGACCCTGACAGTTCATGAACATGAACCTAAAAGCTACTTCTTTGTTTGAATTCGCAAAAGAAGGGAAAGGAGAGCGTGAAGAAGAGCTTTAGCAATGAAGCTTAGAGTCGGGGAGGGATGTGAGTTTGGACTCGATATGTTCTGCCTAGCTGTGAAGGCCCTTCTTTGCGGCTGCGGGTGCGACGTCACCGCCTCGAGATTTGTTAAGTAAATGGAAGCTAACGACACGGTGCTAGATTCCAATTCTCTACGGCAGGCAACCACGAAGACGCTCAGTACATGCACTTGCAAACGGGATATACGGATAGGCAATCAGCCATCAAACACAGCATGCAGACAGAAACCACACAAAACGCCGGCCTTACTCTGTGAAATAGTGCCTTCTATACTGATTGCTACTCAAATTGGAAGTTAACTTCACGGCGTTCACTGCACGTACTTATTACTTTGCACTATTTCATATGGTTGCGCGATTCTCACTATTTGTATCAAGTAGTTTTGGCAACGTACAGGTCGCGCGATCCTCGGCAGTATATCTTGCTTTAGTCTTGTCTGCCTTTCTGGTGATTGAGTGAACAGTTCCGATTAGTGCCGCCCAATGCGTACACCTAATTTTGTGCCCCATGACGGGGCTACCTTTGCATCGAAAGAAACCGAATCACGGAATCTCATCATGTACACGTCAGGAGTCAGAGCTAAAAGTTACTGTTCTGACGGGTTGTTCCAACAAGCGATCACTGGGCATGCAAACAAATGATGCCGAACAAAGCTCGTGGTGACCCTGGCGTTGAAAACAGAAATTAGTTCCCCTTGCATTCTCATTTCTGTTTTGATGTGGACAGAGTAAGGGCAGTGTTTGGGTTCAGCTTACTTCTTGTTGACATGTGCGACATCTCCCTTCATTCATCGATACACTGGACTGAACAGCTTTAAACACTGATAATTCGAACCTGATAATTTACGTATTTGAGGCTCCTCGCTCGCTTCGTTGCTCTATGCTGAACTTGAGGGAGTTCAGTAAACAAGCCCGGATTTTCATTTCTAGCAATGAGCGAAGTGGGGCGGAATAAATGGTAACAGAGTTCTCCGGCTGAAGCATCCCCGACTACGGTCGGTGAATTTAAAGACATCAGTAGCTTTGCATGCCATCGTTTTGAAGGCGATAGTGACTCAGTTCTTCAGTGACAATCGACCCTGAACGTTTTGTTTAGATACGGACAGTCGGACAATACCGAGGTGGTACTATATCTCACCGTCATGACGAAGCCCGAGGACTTTGCACTTTGCCGCATTCAACGGTATTTTGTTCAGCTTACACAAATTGCAAACGTATCGACATCCGGTTGTAAGCTGGACTCTTCTGACGGGGCTCCGTTGACTCGCGAAAGCATAGTGAAGTCTGCATACAACAGAGGGTTTGGAGATAAAGGCGGTGGCACTTCCGTGACATGGGATAAACAGCAACGATTCCGAAACTGTCCCTCGTGACGCCTCACACAGAGTTTTCGGAGTGTCGAGCAATTGACGTTAACAAAAACATTTACCGTGCGCCCAGTGAGACGTGCTCCAAAGCACCACAGCTATTTCCCTTCAATTCCGCACCATCGCAATTTTGAAAGCATTACGCCGTTTCATCTATCAAACGCTTCCGAGTATTACTGCAGGATAATGTCCACTCGATCCCAGAACCAGTTGCATTAGTTCACTGGCCGTAGGCGGTTACTGAGTTGGTAAATCACGAATGGTCCTGTCGGAAATTGTACTGTTGATGGGTGATCACTCTGTGTGTGGGATACTGCCGTCGGTTTTCGTTCGGTATGTTCAAGTAGTTAGTGGAAGAAGTAGGAGATAGGGTTTGTGAGTGTTCCGTTTCTCAGGGTGGTAAACCGTGAAGCCCAGGGCGATAAACTTGGAGTCGAAACAAGATGCAGTATCTGAGATACGGTTCATTGGTTCGGTGCAGGTGCGAGGTCGACAGCCCAATTTCCTTGGGGCTCGGTACAACTACTACTCTGTTGTTGCGTCGGCGACAGCTTTTCTGGTCTAAAATCGTGGGAGAAGTGGTGTCGCACTGCTATCTTTAGACAAAATGTCGGTGTAGAAGCCACATGACATGAAAAGTAACACCTCGTTGTTCACCTGATACCACTGCCAAGCATGCAAATCTCTAACAAGTCTCTAAATTGTACCTTAGAACAAACGAGAATGAGACTCTGCGAAAGGCTACTTTAGTGTGCGACCAGCCTGAGCCAGAGAAACGTTTCTCGCAAACGTCCTAAATCTCCTTTCAAACGTTTATCCATTGTAACCCCGCAGCCCACTTGGACCTGCGATATTGAAAAGTTTTTCCGCGAACCCTTCAGGAATACAAAAGTAGAGTGAGGTGCCTGGGCAATTCAGAAGGTGCGGTTCATGGATTTCAACACAAGACACGTGAACAACTTTTCGGAGACCTTCTTGAGATTTTGAATGCAGCTCTCCGCATACTCTCGGGGGCGTTTACGTCTTTCTTGCATCTAAAAAAATTTGAGTTGTCAATTCCAGGTGAATATTCGATGTCTTCTGTGGAATTGGAAGAGGCGCCCTTTTTCATCATGACAGTTACGGTGAACCATTTTGTGGTTACATTTTCTTGGACGACTAAGAACAACGAATTAGACGGTGGTCATACGACCATGGTCAAGGACTCGCTTCGACAACACGCACTTCTTTCTGTGCATGGTGCGTTGCCAGGACGTTGCCGGTATCGCTACCGAGAGACATGTGTGCATACTGGTCGTCCTCGATGGAAGGACCGCATTCTGCTGACCACTGTTAAACTATATTGGGGTCAGATTGCAAACTGCAGGGATCATGGTGGTTCCAGAGTTTCGTCACCAGCACAAAGAAAAAAGCTACTGCATGTTTTTCCCTGTAACCGATCTATATTTCTACTTCGTTCTCCACCGAGCAAAACTACGTGCTTAGGCAAGCAGGTTGATCTGCTCATCACTGTTCTATGACGCTCGTGTCAAAAGTTTTGCACATCCACCGATTACCGAATACCTCCCTTTCACAAAAGCTCCGATAAAAGAGTACTGTAATGCATTTTTAGTACTTTAATGACCGATGATGCTTCGTTAATGTACGACAATAATCCTGCATCACCTTTTGCAAATCGTTCAAAGTAAAAGTTGCCTTGTAATACAATGAACGATTTGCGCACACTGGTCTGCTCCTCCCTATGTGTTCGCAAACATTCGATGATGCTAAGCCTATCTTTCATGCGACATTTTCGTTTCGTCCACACAACAGTGGGCACACTTCATCAATTCCAATACGGCTTGGCAGCATCCGTGCTACTGGGTAATCCAGAATATTATGGTGATCATTTCAAGCAACTACGACCGCATTTTTTGAATCCGCTCACTCAGCCTTCGTTACTTGCCTGAACTCCACGACGTTAACGTTGCATTCAGCAGTTTCGTTAACACAGGTAGCCTAATGCACCATTTTAAAGCCGAAGCGTCTTCAAGCAACACGCAGACAAGCAAAAATACTAGCCTAAAAACAGGATTTCCCCGAGAGTTCTGGGATAGGCAATGTAAATGATAAACGAACAGCCACATGCCTCAACTGTGGCGGTCAACATCATCAGTAAAATTATGTCGTAGTTTCACAGGTCGATCGCCTGAAGTTAATCCGTTGTTACAAAATGAATGTATGAATTTTTCCCACAATTGCGCTTGATTAACCGAAGGGAACAGCGGAGTTTCGGTTCCAGTCGGACAGGTCAAATAAAAGCACGTTGATAGTACGACGACCTTGAAACAAGAAAAACAGTGCGTAAAATTGAGTTTGTTTGGTTAAATCGCCAAATCGGAATGGAACGATATACAAAGGGGATGAAATAAAGAACTTCCGGGGAGTGTTTTTCAACAACTTTGTGAACTGCGTCATGTGAATACGTTTCTTTCGTTCAGCTGTGAGTTTCCGTGAAACTGCGGGCAATCGTCCAAATATTCTTGCACGGCGTCTGAGGCCGCTTGCCAGTCTATGCCCTGTCGTTACGGCCTGACGGATTTTAACAGATGGAAGTTTTGAGTCAACCAAGTTGTAGGGCGAAATATCTTGGTTGGTTGCCTCCGCATTTTGACAATATCTTCTTCTGCAAACCATGCGAAATGAAATGTGTTCTAAACGAGAGATGAGGCTTGAAGTACAGCAAATATACCTTTTGGATGGTCCGCAGTTATCTAGCGACAAGATGACTTGCGATGCAAAACACGATGACCGCACACAATCCTGGAGCATCCAAATTGAAGCTTCGCAGACTGAAATCTTGCCAGTAACAAGGTGAGACATCAGGAGACATACAGCAGGTCTCGATGAGTTCTGGAGTTGTTGAAACTACTGACCAACAGCCGTTGCTAATCCCGGACGTCTAGTGGTTGTTCAAGCAACGCTCAGTCTACTCGCAATGTCTGTCGATAGGCCGGATCTAGAATAGTCGCGTCTGTAAGCAACGAGCGTCCGCGAAGTCGGAGCCGGATGACCAACCGATTCTGTACTGGCAGTTGCGGAGTAAAATGAAAAAATATCACCAGGGGCCATACACTGGAACACACAAATGCAGATATGTTTACAACGAAATGAACATTCCTTAGTAAAATTAACAAAACTTCTGGACAAGTATGAGTATATCTTTGAATGACGGCGAACATTGTGAATCCCGATGGCATCACCATCGAGCCACATTGACGACCTGTGAGAAGACATCTTTGGGGCACCAAGAGTGAAAATCAGTGGTCTAAATTTATAGTGGCAGCTAGCTGAAATATCACGAAACATACAACGCGGTCTTATTGGAGTAAGACTAATGAAGCTGTCTACTAACAACCGTGAGAAACAGTCTCCACTGACACGTTCGTCTGACACGCTGTCTGCAACAATATAATGAAGTGAGAATAAATGTCATCGGGACATATGCCTTTCAGAATTGATGCAGTTAACTTGAGATACAACGATTATCAGTTGGCTGCAGTGTGTTGAGAACTGACGGTGTAAAAATCCCGTATTGAAAAGATTAACAATTAGTTACCATACGGGTATCTGTTGGCGGAGTCTGCAATGGGGGGCGATATTAACTTAAGTCACCGTTGTTCATAACGCCTGAAATTGTGCAACGGGATGCTGATAACTATCAGACCCGGCAGATTATAGAGTTCAGAGTGTATTATTAAGTTTCATGAAAGTTGAAAGCTGGTAGAACGTTGATAAAACACACACTGGAATTCCAACTGTCATGTTATTCCTGGGAAGATTGATGTATTCCTAGACTGGTACGTAATTTACACGTGAATAACCCAGTATCAGATATACAATGTGGTTATAGCGCAGCCAACTTATTCAATCCAAATTATATGTGCAATCATGGGGTAAAAGGGTGCGTTGAAAGATGTGCACACGCCAGCAAATTGGCGCGTGGTTTCCATGCTTATTAAGTGGAGTAAGGCCTGAGGTCATTAACAGTCGCCAATGACGTATTATGCGTTTGCTTGAGGCTATACAACTTCCGCTACTGTACTGCGTCTAAGATCTTCTGGGGAGAAAATAGTAGGGGATTTTGTATTGTCTAGGAGAGTGGAAATGTGATAAGTTGCGTTCAATCGTCGAGTAGGAGAATATTGGTGTTTAAACGCACTACGGGCATTGTAAGGTAGTAAAATTCCCTCTCATGAAAACCTCCGAAATGACGAAAAATTATGTGGTGTGGACACGTCGAAACTGTCCGTTTATAAAACGTTTAAAATACAACTAACACATACAGTGCTTGGTTTTCGTGAAGATCTGTGAAACCTTCATCTAACAAAAGTAAACTTCAGAAAGTGCTTCCGTCTATTCCAACTCTCTACTTATGGTTGCTTATCCTTAACCGAAAACTTTCACTTATTTTGCTGCAAATATACTTGTAAAGGGGGGATTCCCACGAAAATGACCATTCCCTCCTGGAAAGCTATGATCGCCCAGACGATCGTCAACAGTTCAGCTATAACCTTCAATGATTGTTAAAGACAAGTATATTTGCAGCAAAATAAGTGAAAGTTTTCGGTTGGGGATAAGCAACCATAATTAGAGGGTTGGAATAGACGGAAGCACTTTCTGAAGTTTACTTTTGTTAGATGAAGGTTTCACAGATCTTCACGAAAACCAAGCACTGTATGTGTTAGTTGTATTTTAAACGTTTTATAAACGGACAGTTTCGACGTGTCCACACCACATAATTTTTCGTCATTTCGGAGGTTTTCATGAGAGGGAATTTTACTACCTTACAATGCCCGTAGTGCGTTTAAACACCAATATTCTCCTACTCGACGATTGAACGCAACTTATCACATTTCCACTCTCCTAGACAATACAAAATCCCCTACTATTTTCTCCCCAGAAGATCTTAGACGCAGTACAGTAGCGGAAGTTGTATAGCCTCAAGCAAACGCATAATACGTCATTGGCGACTGTTAATGACCTCAGGCCTTACTCCACTTAATAAGCATGGAAACCACGCGCCAATTTGCTGGCGTGTGCACATCTTTCAACGCACCCTTTTACCG
>LOND01004810.1:22241-33279 GCA_014220965.1 Paragonimus kellicotti
CTCCCCCTCGGGTTCGAACTTGTGAACCACAGGAGTTTTAACCATATAAGCTGATGGGAAACGTTCCAGTTATGACTTCTGCTCTGGATCACAAAGTACAGGTTTGCCTTCGAGATTACACTGCTGCCTCACGTCTCTCCGAAATCGTCTACTGGCTATCCTCAAAATGACATCAACTGTTTGTATCGAAGAAGCCATGTGACCGTTCTTAATAGTTAGCTCCCAGACGCCAAGTCCTCAAATTTTGACATAAAGAAGTGTGAATGGTCTAGAGTTTTGATAGTAACGGCATTGCAAACTTGCTCAATGTCTTTTATCGTGTCCGGTTCGGTTTCAACAGGACGTGGCCATTCACTTTCCTTGCTGCGTAGGAATTCAGGGCCATATAACCACCGGTCCAACTTCCGAGATTCGTGGGCATAGATGCCGCGTGATACAAGGTCTGCTGGATTGCGTTTTGTGTCAACATAACGCCATTGCTCAGATCGAGAGGCTTCCTGAATTGTAGCTAACCGATTTGCTAAAAAGGTCTGGAATCGCTTGGACGAATTCAGCACACTGTGTAAAACGATCATTGAGTCAGTCCAAAACGTAGTCGATTCAATTGGCAATTCCAACTCGCGTTCTATCTGCTGGGCCAGTTTAACCGCAACAACAGCTGCCGCTAACTCCAACCGAGGCATACTTGTTAAGCGAATCGGAGCCACTCGAGCTTTTGCGATTACCAGGGAGCAGTGTTTGACTTGGCAATCATCGGATATCACGAGATAAGTGACGGCGCTGTATCCTGTCTCAGACGTGCCACCGAAGATATGCAGTCAGAAATAAGTATAGCGTTCTATTCCGTTGAGGTTTAATGCACCTTTGCAAACAAAACCGGCTGAGGCATGGAAGTGTCGTTATCCACTTTGTCCACAAAGCTAGTTCTTCACCTTCAATAAGATCGTCCCACGACACGTGCGACTTTACATAATCGTTCGGAGTATCCATCAGGGCAATCAGTAAAACGGGCGCAATGTACCCGAGTGGACTATAGATCGAAGAAACAGGAAGGTATATTCCTTTGAGTGAAAGCCTTGTCAGGCGTTTATACATCGAACTAGTAAGCATCGTTTGTGAAGTCCCACTTTATCCCCGATGCCCTCAGCATATTGAGGTTCGTCCAGGTTAAGTGGTTTTGTTGATACCGTGTTGTTATAATTCTGGTAGCAATGATAATAGCTTCTCGTCGTTACTTGTCCACTTCGTGAGGTTGAAACCGCCTCTCGCCAATAGGGTCTTTAGCTGATTGGCGGAATCTCTAGCATTATCAACGGTTGTTGTACTGAATAAACAACCGTCCACATAAAAGCTCGCCTTTTGCGATCCGCAAGATAGCTGCATCGTCATGGTCGACGTTGTTTGAAGTGGACCCTTTCAAAAGAAATGTAACATAACTGGGAGACTAAACGTCACTGAATGGATGATTGCACATGCGACATTCTGTCGAAGAGCCTTGCATCTCAGCATTCGTCCACCGAAGAAATCTAGCGCATCGCGACCTTCACCTGGCACGCAAGCTTGATGGAACATTATCTGCGATAGACGACAGCAATCTCCTCTTGTCGGGATCACAACAACACACCATCCAGGGGATTTGTTAGATCTGGCCTCGACTGCCGTTCCTTCCGACGCAACTTTGACTTGATTCAGTTCAGAAGGCACGGTACTCCGTAATAGTAAAGCTGCATGCTAGCGTATTAATCTCACTTTGCTAGCAACGAATACGGTGAGGTGCCATGACGTAAAATCACGGTGCTGCGGCGCTATCTGTAAACCAAGCCATAGTACTGAATAGTTACTACGTAACCGTAGTTACTCCAAGAGAAGCACCGTTTATCTTACCGGGTGGACAGCCGTCGTAAATCCGAGTCATACCTTGGTGACCTCAAATACGGAACAAAGTAGTGGACAATCCGAAAGCTTCCACTCGATACAAAATCGAACTCCGTACCTTATCTAGGATGTGGCAGAACACCCGAATTTTCGCAATCATGACACAAGATGTGGATTTCGTTGTGGTCCGTTGTAGCATTGCCGTCTTTTCCGTTGATATTCTGAGAGCCTGTCTGAATATTGTTGAAATCGCTGCACTCAATCTGGTTATATCCGCGTTTGCCAAACGCTGGTCATATATTTCATTTTCCCCAAATAAGCTGCATCAGTCAACCTTATTCTTAGTTCAGTTACAATTACTGTTCTGTCTGGGCCCTGCAAAACTCCATCTGTCAGAATTAAACGTCTTTCTGTTTTATGTGATTTCCTTAGTAGCTTATAACGACCGTCATTCTTTGCCCCTCTGCGGGAAAGTCATTTAGTTCCTACGCAAACTTCTTGGCACTTGTTTGAGTAAGCTCAAGTCAGTTTTGTCGTCCGCAACTACTGATCGAGGGTTAGTTGCCCATTTCGTCGAACAGGTAAATTCTCCGTTCACACTTGTGGACTTTTACACACTCGAAGTGAGAAACTTATTTTTATTTCGCAATTATATCATTAATACCATATTACTACCAGTATTTACCAGCACCCTCTCCGTAACCGATTCGGGGATAGAATATCGTTCCCTACGTTGGATAACGGAGAGAAAGGCGCTGATGAACTGTCAGGATACGTGTCACAGCGCGAACTCAAATCGTTGGCGTGTATATGCTTGAATGATACATTAGGCCGCCGCAATGGCTTCAATCGGCAGAACATAAGACGATAAATTCGAAAGTATTAGTTTCGAGGGATTCGGCTTGAAGGTCGTTCAAAAGGGAAAACGGTCATTTTGGCGCGAATCCTCGTTTTTTAAATATTTTTGGAAATTTTAAAATCGGAATTTCAGGCAAGCGTCGTGGAACAAACTACTACGAACGGTCACATGGCTTCTTCGATATAAGCAGTTCGTGTCTAAAAGAGGACAGACAGTCCGTACAGGAAGACTGACCACTTCAGGAACTTGACGAAGCTACGAATGAAATATGTAGGCTAGTGCAAAAACAGGTATTTCATTCAGAGTTAAAGAAACTTCAGACCCACTGGTGCAGTAAAGAGACGACAAAAGCACATCTATATCGGTCAAGAAAGTCTCCGTAGTGGTCGCAGCCCACTTCAGAGGTTAAATCCATTTTTATTCAATGGTATTTTACGTGTAGGCGGACGACTGCAGCAATCTCCTTTACCCTACGATGCGAAGCACCCGATCATTCTACCTGCGAAACACTTTGTAACGCGACTGTTAATTCGTCACTATCACAGCATCAATGGTCATATGGGATTAAGTTACATTCTGTCGGCTATACGACAGCGATACTGGATAATGACAGCCAACAGGACGATCAGAAGTGTTTTATATGACTGTTATCAGTGCCACCGATGGTTCTCCCAACCGTGCCAACAGACCATGGCTCCACTCCCCGCTGATAGAACTGAGATGGCTGTACACCAATTCATGCCACCGAGGGTTGATTATTTTGGACCCATTTGTGTTAAACGAGGACGCGGAACAGAAAAGCGCTACGGTTGCCTTTTTACGTGTTTCAGCACGAGGGCAATACATATTGAGGTGGCGCACTCGTTGGATACTGATTCATTCTTATGTGCTTTCAATCGGTTTGTTGCCAGACGAGGCTGCCCGCGAAGATTATACAGTGATAACGGGACGAATTTCACGGGAGCGTCCGAGGATGTCAAGAAACTGCTGCGGACGTGGAATGAGAACTAGATATCCAACGCCGTCATGTCTCATGGTTGTGACTGGATGTTCAACCAAAAGCGAGTCACCGAGGTGGAGTGTGGGAAAGGATCATCCGAACAATAAAACGGATCCTCTTAGTAACACTGCGAGAGCAAACAGTAACTGACGAAGTTTTGCATACTACGCTCCTCGAGATTGAAAGGATTCTCAACGACCGACCTCTGGTCAAACAAACGGATGATCCCGACGACCAGTTACTCTCTAACACCTGGCAAATTACCGCGGTTTCGAAGAGATTTCCGTACCCGTTGCTGCAGTGGTTAACGAAAATCAATTCAACAGGCGATGGCGATCGGCGCAATATCTAGCCGACGTGTTTTGGAGCAAATGGCTGAAGTGCTACCTACCCACGCTACAAACTATTCAGCGGTGGCAACCCGCCGAGCCTGAGGTAAAGAAGGGTATTCTCGTGCTACTCCTGGAAATTTGCACCCCAGGAAGTCGTTAGACAAAAGATATCACCGAAGGGACTCATGAAGGGCAAGATGGTCCAGTGAGAGATGTCATCGTGAGGACATTCAGTGGACAATTTAGGAGACGTGAAGCGACTGTGTAAACTCTATGACAAATTTTCACTTTCTAATCCAGAGTGAAAATCATAACTGAAACGTTCCCCATCAAATTATGTGGTTAAAACTCCTGTGGTTCACAGGTTCGAACCCGGGGGAGTGTAACATTCGTTTGGACTTCCTCTTTACTTCGCTGCCTACTCCGCCTGTTTGTGAGTAGCAGGTTTTATGGCGAATCTGCTCATGTGAAGGTCGCTTCGGCAATTTGGAAACTTTCCGCGTTATGCTCGACCACTGACGGTCGAAAACTCTCTCGGGACGTACCATTTCGAACGTATGTGACATTTCATATTGATTCCATATATCTACTCTTATGTATTTGCTGATATCCATGTATTTTCTATTATAGAAACATTACCGAGCTGTTTGTGATCGTTATCAGTTTGATCTGACCTCCAGGTGTTAAGTTCTAGTGGTATACAGGGCAGATTCTACACATTTCAACACTGCCTCGAGAGAGAAGATCACGGAGGAGGCAGGCATACACTTGCACTTGTTCGGCCAAACTTTCGGACGTTGATGGGGTGGTGACTGTCATGCGCGTGATCATTAAGTGTCATATGTATCAATTAGTTTTTATTAACCATATGGGTCATTGAGGAATCTATGACTAATAACTGGGGGTGATGCTTGTAGAATGAAGTGATAGGCATTTGCAATTACCAGGAGCCATCGATCAACGTGGAGGATGCAAATGAATAATAACAACATTAATGTTTATTTCTGAATGCCGGTGCTTCAGGAAACGGGCAAGCGAAGTCATTGCACATGATTTCAAACGAGATATCCGGTAATTTGGACTAACGGCGTGGTACAACCATCTAGTATTTGAAGCCTAAAAGCCAAGGACAGTTTCGCAGTTCGCGATGTCAATGGTCGCGAGATACTCCTCAATATTGTTCAAGCTGATGAATGAACAACCACTAGAAAATGCAGTGTGGGATCACCCGGCCATCCACAAGGTCGTGCGGGGACTGCGTGAAGCTATAACGAGCGTCTTGCCAGAAACTGGAAACTAGTGCGGTTTGCAGGAACACAATTTACCTGGCACTGAAATAATGTGGAACTGTAACGGAAAGACGGAAAATAAGAGAAAACTCCACCATGCAGTATACTAACATGTAAACACTTCGAGTGTGTAAAAGTCCACAAGTGTGAACGGAGAATTTACCTGTTCGACGAAATGGGCAACTAACCCTCGATCAGTAGTTGCGGACGACAAAACTGACTTGAGCTTACTCAAACAAGTGCCAGAGTTTGTGTAGGAACTAAATGACTTTCCGCAGAGCAAAGAATGACGGTCGTTATAAGCTACTAAGGAAATCACATAAAACAGAAACGTTTAATTCTGACAGATGGAGTTTTGCAGGGCCCAGACAGAACAGTAATTGTAACTGAACTAAGAATAAGGTTGACTGATGCAGTTTATTTGGGGAAAATGAAATATATGACCAGCGTTTGGCAAACGCGGATATAACCAGATTGAGTGCAGCGATTTCAACAATATTCAGACAGGCTCTCAGAATATCAACGGAAAAGACGGCAATGCTACAACGGACCACAACGAAATCCACATCTTGTGTCATGATTGCGAAAATTCGGGTGTTCTGCCACATCCTAGATAAGGTACGGAGTTCGATTTTGTATCGAGTGGAAGCTTCCGGATTGTCCACTTCTTTGTTCCGTATTTGAGGTCACCAAGGTATGACTCGGATTTACGACGGCTGTCCACCCGGTAAGATAAACGGTGCTTCTCTTGGAGTAACTACGGTTACGTAGTAACTATTCAGTACTATGGCTTTGTTTACAGATAGCGCCGCAGCACCGTGATTTTACGTCATGGCACCTCACCGTATTCGTTGCTAGCAAAGTGAGATTAATACGCTAGCATGCAGCTTTACTATTACGGAGTACCGTGCCTTCTGAACTAAATGAAGTCAAAGTTGCGTCGGAAGGAACGGCAGTCGAGGCCAGATCTAACAAATTCCTTGGTTGGTGTGTTGCTGCGATTTCGACAAGAGAAGATTGCGGTCATGGCAGATATCGAAGCAATGTTTCATCAAGTTCGCGTGCCAGATAAAGACCGCGATGCGCTAAGATTTCTTTGGTGGACGAACACTGAGATGCAAGGCTCTCCGACAGAATACCGTATGTGCGTTCATCTATTCAGTGACGTTTAGTCTCCCAGTTATGTTACATTTCTTTTGAAAGGGTCCACTTCAAACAACGTCGACCATGACGATGCAGGATATCCTGCGGATAGCAAAAAGGAGCTTTTACGTGGACGATTGTTTATTCAGTACAACAACCGTTGATAATGCTAGAGATTCCGCCAATCAGCTAAAGGCCCTATTGGCGAGAGGCGGTTTCAACCTCACGAAGTGGACAAGTAATGACGAGAAGCTATTATCATTGCTACCAGAATCGGAACATACGGTATCAACACGGCCACTAAACCTAGACGAACCCAATGTGCAGAGAGCATTGGGGATGAAGTGGGACCTCACGAACGATGCTTACAAGTTCGATGTATAAACGCCTGACAAGGCTTTCACTCTAATGATTGGAAAGTACATTGAGTTTCTGATTAGTTTGCGCCCATTTGTACTACCATGGGAAATAGCCTGTGAACATGGTCAGTGATATACTCACACTGAAGTTTTTAATAACCGACCTTTGTTGAACATTTAATAGCAGTTTGAAAACGTTCGTTCGGTGAAATTTCCCCCACACTTTTGATAACGCTCATTCGAACAATCACATAATCAGGCAGAAAAAATGTAAAAGGCCAAAAGTATTGGTTGGAACTTCTGTAAGTTCCGCCATAAAGGCGTCAAACAACTCGTAACGATAAACCGACAGTTCAGAATGGTAAAACAACACTGAAGCCGTCCATGCAGATTCACATTCAAGAATGAGTTGGGTGTGGTCTGTGAGCCCGATATCGTTAGTTGATATGGGTTCTGCAGGTGTTAAATCAGCGGTCAGAAAACGGGATATCATTGGATGCTTCAGAAAATATACAAAATTATGCTCCTCTCACACCTCAAACTGGAATCAGCCGTGTCATCAGGTAAGCTAGTAAGAATAAGTTGGAGGAAAATCAGGTAGGTTCACGAAAAGTGGCCCCAAAAGAATCAGAGTTCAGCACCCTGAAATAACTCAATCACGACTGTGATGGGACTGGTTGCAACCGTCGGATTTAAAAAGTTTAAGAAATATATAAATAATTATGGACGAAAAGAAAGTCAAAGAGTTTTGTGAAACCTGTTCGGCTAATGAATCCGCGGTAGTTGCCTTATAAAACAAAATTATGCAAGGAAATAAGGATGCATTTCCTACGAACATATTCAATGCTTTCCATTGAATCATCGGTACATTCAAGGCGAACATCCAAATAATTGTCGTTTCAGCGCGTTGATTCATGCGCAATATTTTGTATGTGAGTTTTATGCTTCCCTATTCTTTAGGCACAAATTTGCCTCAAGCTTCATCCCACAAACTCCCTCCATGCGAAGAAATATTATACACGGAAGCAGAAGGTCCCAAACTGATCGAAAAGCTAGCGAACCATTTGATCGTTTGACAACTTCGAGCCACTAACGACGGACTGTTTATATGTTAGTATATTGCATGGTGGAATTTTCTCTTATTTTTTGTCTTTCCGTTGCAGTTCCACATTATTTCAGTGCCAGGTAAATTGTGTTCCTGCAAACCGCACTAGTTTCCAGTTTCTGGCAAGACGCTCGTTATAGCTTCACGCAGTCCCCGCACGACCTTGTGGATGGCCGGGTGATCCCACACTGCATTTTCTAGTGGTTGTTCATTCATCAGCTTGAACAATATTGAGGAGTACCTCGCGACCATTGACATCGTGAACTGCGAAACTGTCCTTGGCTTTTAGGCTTCAAATACTAGATGGTTGTACCACGCCGTTAGTCCAAATTACCGGATATCTCGTTTGAAATCATGTGCAATGACTTCGCTTGCCCGTTTCCTGAAGCACCGGCATTCAGAAATAAACATTAATGTTGTTATTATTCATTTGCATCCTCCACGTTGATCGATGGCTCCTGGTAATTGCAAATGCCTATCACTTCATTCTACAAGCATCACCCCCAGTTATTAGTCATAGATTCCTCAATGACCCATATGGTTAATAAAAACTAATTGATACATATGACACTTAATGATCACGCGCATGACAGTCACCACCCCATCAACGTCCGAAAGTTTGGCCGAACAAGTGCAAGTGTATGCCTGTCCTCCTTCCGTGATCTTCTCTCTCGAGGCAGTGTTGAAATGTGTAGAATCTGCCCTGTATACCACTAGAACTTAACACCTGGAGGTCAGAATCAAACTGATAACGATCACAAACAGCTCGGTAATGTTTCTATAATAGAAAATACATGGATATCAGCAAATAGTAAGAGTAGATATATGGAATCAATATGAAATGTCACATACGTTCGAAATGGTACGTCCCGAGAGAGTTTTCGACCGTCAGTGGTCAAGCATACGCGGAAAGTTTCCAAATTGCCGAAGCGACCTTCACATGAGCAGATTCGCCATAAAACCTGCTACTCACAAACAGCGGAGTAGGCAGCGAATAAAGAGGAAGTCCAAACGAATGTTACACTCCCCTCGGGTTCGAACCTGTGAACCACAGGAGTTTTAACCACATAATTTGATGGGGAACGATTCAGTTATGATTTTCACTCTGGATTATAAAGTGAAAATTTGTCATAGAGTTTACACAGCCGCTTCACGTCTCCTAAATTGTCCACTGAATGTCCTCACGATGACATCTCTCACTGGACCATCTTGCCCTTCATGAGTCCCTTCGATGATATCTTTTGTCTAACGACTTCCTGGGGTGCAAATTTCCAGGAGTAGCACGAGAATACCCTTCTTTACCTCAGGCTCGGCGGGTTTCCACGGCTGAATAGTCTGTAGCATACGTGGGTGGCACTTCAGCCAATTGCTCCAAAACACGTCGGCCGGATAATGTGCCACTCGCCATCGCCTGTTGAACTGATTTTCGTTAATCACTGCAGCAACGGGTACGGAAATCTCTTCGAAACCGCGGTAATTTGCCAGGTGTTAGAGAGTACTGGTCGTCGGGATCATCCGTTTGTTTGACCAGAGGTCGGTCGTTGAGAATCCTTTCAATCTCGAGGAGCGTAGTATGCAAAACTTCGTCAGTTACTGTTTGCTCTCGCAGTGTTACTAAGAGGATCCGTTTTATTGTTCGGATGATCCTTTCCCACACTCCACCTCGGTGACTCGCTTTTGGATTGAACATCCAGTCACAACCATGAGACATGACGGCGTTGGATATCTAGTTCTCATTCCACGTCCGTAGCAGTTCGTTGACATCCTTAGTCGCTCCCTAAAATTCGTTCCGTCATTACTGTATAATCTTCGCGGGCAGCCTCGTCTGGCAACAAACCGATTGAAAGCACATAAGAATGAATCAGTATCCAACGAGTGCGCCACCTCAATATGTATTGCCCTCGTGCTGAAACACGTAAAAAGGCAACCGTAGCGCTTTTCTGTTACACCCCCCGTTTAACACAAATGGGTCTAAAATAATCAACCTCGGTGGCATGAATTGGTGTACAGCCATCTCAGTTCTATCAGCGGGGGAGTGGAGCCATGCCTGTTGGCACGGTTGGGAGAACCATCGGCGGCACTGATAACAGTCATATAAAACACTTCTGATCGTCCTGTTGGCTGTTGTTATCCAGTATCGCTGTCGTATAGCCGACAGAATGTAACTTAATCCCATATGACCATTGATGCTGTGATAGTGACGAATTAACAGTCGCGTTACAAAGTGTTTCGCAGGTAGAATGATCGGGTGCTTCGCATCGTAGGGTAAAGGAGATTGCTGCAGTCGTCCGCCTACACGTAAAATACCATTGAATAAAAATGGATTTAACCTCTGAAGTGGGCTGCGACCACTACGGAGGACTTTCTTGACCGACACTAGATGTGTTTTTGTCGTCTCTTTCACTGCACCAGCGGGTCTGGAGTCTCTTTATCCCTGAATGAAATACTTGTTGTTGCACCGGCCTACATATTTTATTCGTTGCTCCGTCAGGTGCTGAAGCGGTCGGCCTTCCTGTACGGACTGTCTGTCCTCTTTTGACACAAGAACTGCTTATATCGAAGAAGCCATGTGACCGTTCTTAGTAGTTTGTTCCACGACGCCAAGTCCTCAAATTTTGACATAAAGAAGTGTGAATGGTCTAGAGTTTTGATAGTAACGGCATTGCAAACTTGCTCAATGTCTTTTACCGTGTCGGATTCGGCTTCAGTAGGACGTGGCCATTCACTTTCCTTGCCGCGTAGGAATTCAGGACCATATAACCACCGGTCCAACTTCCGGGGTTCGTGGGCATAGATGCCGCGTGATACAAGATCTGGTGGATTGCGTTTTGTGTCAACATAACGCCATTGCACTGGAAGAGCGGATTCGTGAATTGTAATCAACCGGTTTGCGAAAAAGGTCTGGAATCGCTTTGAAGAATTCAGCACACTGCGTCCAACGATCATTGAGTCGGTCCAAAACGTAGTCGATTCAATTGGCAAGTCCAACTCGCGTTCTATCTACTGAGCCAGTTTAACCGTAACAACGGCTGCCGCCAACTCCAACCGAGGCATACTTGTCAAGCGAATCGGAGCC
>LOND01004812.1:0-10063 GCA_014220965.1 Paragonimus kellicotti
AGAGATCGAATTGTGAGACAATTGAGTCCGTGGCGTCACTCGGTAGCTCGGCGGGTACAGCGTTTACCACGTTTGGGCATGCTGCTTCTGTCGCTGGTTCGAATTCAGCTGAGGTCCCGGATTTTCACAACTGGGCCGCATAAATTATCAAATCTGTTAAGTTACTTATTACTAATACAAACCCACTGCCCGAACAGTGCCGCTGGCGGATTCTAGCGTGAACTGCTCGAGAAAGCTCACCGAGGCAGCCGATTCCTTGGATCTTTCGGTGGATTCCATATGAAACGTTGGGACGTGTGAGAGACGGGGTCCAAATGTGAAATTTCCGAGCTCCTGGCGTGGCTTCGTAGCTCAGCTGGTGAAGCGTTTGCCGCGTTTGGGCATGGTGTTTCTGTCGCTGGTTCGAATCCAGTCGAAACCACGGTTTTTTTAACTGGGTCTCTTCTAAACCACAACTTCGCCAAAGCGACGATGTACATCCGGTAGTCACGGCGCCAAACGCCTACGTTCTAGCGAACAATCGGTCAGACTGAGCACAGTACAGTAATCCGTGGTGGCCGTATAATTTTGTCGTGGTTATTCGTACTGTCCACGCAATCCACATTTTACAAGAGCTGTTCAAATAAGATTCTGTCTACTGATTTCTAACGAGAGCTGTTCGATAGCAATGAAAAATGATCGCCATCGGCATGACAATCAGGAAGATATTGCTAAAACACTGATTGACTGCATAATTTTGTCATGTAGGTTATTGCTGCTTGTGGGAGCAGACCACCCAATGTTGACTAGGAGTCCGTAGATAAATAAACAAGAACAGGAAAGATGATCCGCCAGTAAAGTTGAAGACTATCCAAGGGTTTATTAAGAAATAAGCGCATTTATGTACATAATCAATTAATGTACATTTCAGCGGGCAGGTAGCAGACCGAAGTATGTAAACCTTTCTCAAAATTCGCCTCATATGAAATGACTGACAAAAATTTTAGTTTGTCCAGATTTTACAAAAAGCTAGTTCATCGATTGACAGAAATCAACAGGGTTAAATTAACTGAGCCGTAAGCTATCAGTACTTGCCAAAAAATGCCGATCGTACGTCTAGCCATTTTACTGCCAGACGGCGCAGATGTATACATACTGCGAGCAATGCATAGCTGCGGTAATAATCTATGTTGTGTCATTGTTCAATCGTCAGCCGCTGGGTTTCAGTGCGATCCTTCGAACTCTTTGGTGCACGCTGGGATATTCCATCCGAATGGGAGGATAGTGAGTTCGCAAAATTCCCCATACAACATTTCGAAGACAGCTGCAAGAAGATTGTGAAGATCGTCGCGCAGTAACGAGTATTTCATTTGCGAACCCTTAGAATGCATTCACAAGTTTATAACTCATACATTTAGTGAACCACACGCTACATAAATCTAGTCCCTTTGTGCAGTAACCGAAAGGCAGCTGGAAAATATTGATTTAAAATTGAAACTGAAATCGCTGGGGAAAAACGGGAATTCGACTAAGATTTCTACTGCGCTCGCACATGCCGCAGACGAATAATTAAACTCCCTTTTAAACTTTCACTGATGAGGAGGTGAAAGTATTTTGTATTCTATTCGACACATGCACATTGTGTTTCTATATAGCCAAATAATCACTCAATTCACGTGCTTCGAACCCGTTTGGTAAGGCCGTAGGATGGCCTCTAAAGTGACAATTAGGCATCCCGGAGCATAAATCTGACTCACGTCTTTCAGAAAGATAGGGTCGGGGTTGACGTTTCTAGGCGATACTGACTGTCACAGAGTATATTGTGAGGAACGGGGAAAGGTATGCCACCACTGAAGCAGATTGGGTTCGAAAAAGGGTGTATGAAATTGCTTGTGCACAAGACAGATATTTTTTGCACCTGGAACACCACCTCACGTATACGCTGGACAAACGATCGAAAAGCCGTATAAAACACTGATGGATTAGTTGTGTATGTAACTAATTCGGCCATCGCTTGACACGTTAAGATGTTAGCGCTTCCCCTTTATCCAAAGAAGTGCCGCGTGGCTATATGAACTAGTAAGATATCCGACCACAAATGCACTGAAAAACACCCCCACCCACGCAGCTTTCTCTCGTGTCTTCAATAGGGAGGAAACCAAGTTGACCGCTTCTCACCACATCCAATGCGAGGAAGGTCAATCGAGCCGAAAAAAACACGAAGTCGAGGGGAGAAAACTACCATTAATTCCACATTTTTGTCCCCAACTCTGTGTCGTGATATCAACCGGGGTGTGTGCACGATACGAGTTGTTTAGATCTGATGCAGCCGATAAAAAACATGTTAACATGTACACACACACACGCTCAACCACAGGCGTCGCAAACGTTCAATTCGTGTGCAAACTCTGCGACTACAAGACACGATCAATTTCATCCCTGCCCAACAGTCTCATGCCATCTAGATAAACCAACATCCCAACAAAATCCAAAACATAAGCAGAACACAGCCTGCACGATGGAACGCATTTGTCGGAGAGAAATTGCCTAAATAAACCACGTGGACTAGGTGGAAACGCGGCTGAACTGAGGTGAGCTAAGGTTTCAACAGTGTTTTGATCAGAGTGCTGTCACGTTCCCAGGACAAAGGAAAAGTCCGGCTGACGTTTAGCTTGGACAAGAGCTCTTCGAGGGCACTAAGCAGAAGTAAACAGCCCTCAGTTCAATAGTCGTAATTTAAATGGTCTGTGTTCCGGTAGCTTAGCATAGATGGAAAATGAGGGGAAAAGCATACTCCTTTAAGTTGTGTTACACCCGGGGACACAATTCTCCTGTTCATCAGACTAATGAGCAGTATTTTAGATGAGGCGGATGTAATTATCACCACGATTATTCCTCTCTCATCTGCGGCGTAAACGCATTAGGTTCTAACTGAAACATTCCTAACTACTCTTGGTACTCACGACCAACAGTGGAACCAATCCGCAAGTACGACTTACAAAAGAAAACAACCGTACCTCTGACTTGAATCTATTGTTGAATGAGAAATCAGTCCTTATTGCAACAATGACTTCAAGTTTGTTCTTCTGGATAATTGCAGACACCCATTAAATCGTTCGTCCGCCCTCTGCCACATCCAGCAAGAAGAAGAACGACATGGAAACACTTGAGCTAGTCTCCTCAAGCATGTTAAGCCCTAGGTTTTGTCGACGCCTGTAAACGAATACACAAATGTGCCACACAAGTTACAAAAAGACATTATACTTATTATAAGTGGATAAAGACGATTGTGAGGTCCAGGAAAATCCCTAACCCAAAGAGGTTGGCGAATTTTCAATACATAATCGATAACTCAGGGTAGACTTAAGCTTTATGCATTCAAACTTACGTGTCCAATCGTCCGATAATTGACATCCACCTATTGAGAAGTAATTACTTAAGTCTATTGCTGAGTATAGAATTAACAGAATACAATGTAGAAATTGGTCTAATCTCATCAACCGTCGACTCAAACAACAGCGAACTTTATATGCAATGCGTACAGCGGCGATGGGTGAATGAACCAAGCAAACTGTTACTATATGTATAGGATGTCCTCGCAGTAATAAAAGTCTGAATGCAACTGAATATGATGCATTATCGCGATAGAAAAGGCTTATAACAAGTAGTTCGTTTTTACAACATTAGACTGATACGCTACGCAAAATTATCTCCCAAGTTAAGAAATGAAATGAAATAATGAAATGAAATGATTTTGCACATTACTGATCTAGTTTGCAATCATTTTAAAGTTTCTGCTCATAAATTCACAATCTTCTACGGGCTTTGCTCTCAGGTAGATACAGTCGTAGTAACCGCTGAGGATCACGTTTTTAATGGAGTCTGAAACTCGTTTATGCCAGTTCAGTGGTCATTACTTGAAAAAGGACAATTGTTAAGCGCATGGCTGTTCCCTCAATCAACGGATTGTACGATTGTATCAATGCGTTTTCAGTCCAATAAAGCTTTTGTATCACTTAACAGTGTTCCCATCGATCTTGAGTTTACACCCAAAGATTTAGTAAGTGATTGCAATTCATCGCTTTGGCGTATGGTCATCTTGGTTTTGTTTATATGGTCTGGAACTTCGTCCTTAGATCAGAGGCGTATGTGAGCACACTGACTTTGAAAGGGTCAGCTAAGGTCACGTGACATTAATTGGGGCCGCGCAATCTCACATACACAACATCGAAGAACAGATGGCTCACTAAGTCGATATGCGTATGCGAGTTCGGTATGACCAGGGTACGTAGGTCCCCGTACAGTTAGCGTGCAAATGACATTATTACTAGAGCGCAAGTTACCGGATTCTCGCACGTTAGTGTATTTGACAGAGCTTAGTCACCTTTCCCCTCACGTCCACCTTTATAGCTGATAAAGAAATGCAAAACACAAAAAATACGTATTTGTCAGACTGACAGAATCTGTTACAAACAAACTCACGAGAAGCAGACCTTAGTGAAGTAGGTCAGTGGGTGGTTCCGTGAAGCACGACACGCCTGCTTCAGGTTACCATATTAAATGTTGTTGTTATAGGAAATTACGTGAAAGAGAACCCAGGCGCATTTACAGAGACCATGTAAAACACACAACACACAACACAAATGGAGCGGTAGCTAAATACGACCAAACAAAAAAGCGTTAGTATTGATGGCGTCCACAAGGCCATCAAACCGATACTGTAAATGGACTCAAACATCACAGCAGGAGCAGGAAGATCACTCCCATTCCGACCGGCTACACTGAGTGTTGACCAACCTGTCTGTTCAATCAGTCAGGATTGGCTGTTCGGTTGACTGTACATGCAAACCAGTGGCACCCGCCAGAAGCCGAAATGACTGTAATACAATCAAACCGCTCGTAGGTGAGGTCCTTTACAATGTGATAACACAAACGGGATAAGCAGCAACCGGAAAACACCCGCCCACTCACTCCAAAAATCGCGTTGTAGCATGCATCGATAGAAAAAAACAGGTCCGTTCTGACTATTCTAGATTGGGTTTATCGCGTGATTGGTGTACAATAAATGGACCCTCTGAGGGGAGCAAAAAACCGACTGAAACGGACGAATTTTATGCGGTACTTAGGGTAACTATAAGAACCAACCAAAACATAAACTGTGGTAGATTATATACAGAAGAGGGTCTACAGCAATTTAAGATCAGCAGACTCATCATTAAGTCTACAAAGATTTACACTTAACATCTGCGAGCTAATGTGACTAACGAAAGAGCCACAACCAGCGTGGTGTTCGAAGTAAACAATAATTGGTACAGTTAGCTGGTAAATGGAAAACGGAGAGGATGAATAGATAACCTGAAGATGCAGAGTGGGTCTTGAGAAAATAATTTGTGTAATTAGGAGAAAGCGAGGTCATAAATGATTCACAGCACAGCTAACGCACGAGCAAAATGAGAATACTTCAACCAAATTCAACACTGACAATCCGTTTTTGTGTGACCCAACAAGCCCTAAAGTATTTACGGTGACTGCCGAACAGATGTCAACCTGCAACAACACCTATGCCCAGCTGGCACCGAGTGCGGTCACACGAACAACCAGGACGCCTCTGAATGGCTTTCAAAAAGCCAAAACTTTGCATTCGGGCCCACAATGGGTTGGAAGCATTCAGATCGAGACACTCCGAAACGGCCTTCAGGATGCCCTTCACCTGGCCTCCAGCACAGTGAGCATCGTTTATGTCGTCTTATGTTAAGGGTCGGATTCACGAGGTCATCAGTGATATGCCCCTAATGCCTAATGTCCAGATATTTACGGCTGTCTTTACGATGCAAACGTATGTGGACATTCAAATCAGTCAACATTAAAATTGACAACTTGCCGTTTGATTAGTCAACATAGTGTTACTGATAAGTAGTTTGGTCTATCTGATAATTTTGAGGAGGCCAAGTTGAGAAAAATCTGGACTTCAGTTGGGTTCTACCGAACAACGAGACAGAATGCTCAGGCTTGGCATGCGCTTCTACCAGCTGAGCTACGAAACCAGGCCGGATGCTCAGCAATTCCACATCTGCATTCAGTTACTCACGCAACCAACTGTTATACGGAATTCACCAAATTACTGTTTAAAAAATACAATATCCAGCGCTGCTAAAAAGTGGTTACTGCAGACTCACTTCGATAAATTTCCACGATTCAACTGGTCTTCGAATCTGGTAACGAAAGCCAGCACTGTACACGTAAGACATGCCCAAATTAGAACTGTCCATCACTCCCATCGTAATTGGTGGAGATTCCGCTCTCGAAACGGTACAGGGATGAGCCACAATTACGGGCTCGTGTATAGATGCATAAACGCTTGGATATCCATTCACGTTACCAGAATCTAAGTCAAAATGCTCCACATGTGGCTGCTTCTGCAACAGTGGCATTCTAGTGGCGGCCAATTCAGAAGCCATAGATTTCGCTTCTGCGTAAGCAAAACTGGACAGCTCAAACAACATGTAGACGTGGATAGACAGACAGCCTTACGAGATCTACCGGCTGCTGCGATTGGAGCTGAGACGCCAGTGTGTGAGCGTGTTGCAGACCGTCGCAGTGGGGTTTGGTGACCAGCAAGCATGGGAGAACTTTGAGCCTATAGCTACCCGAGATCAGCAGTGGTCTGTGGCCCCCCTCCCCTACCTCCTTTGTCCACCGACATCCCAGGTTTGGCAGATGTGTCAGACCAAGGATATCGGTGTGTGCGTGCGCTCACGAGATCTGGTTGAGTTTGTCTGTCCGTGACTCAGCGCGTTCTGGCAGCACCGGCGCAGACAGCTCAGATCTCACCCTAAATCCCACCGCCACCCTAGCCTGCTCTAAAGCAAGCGTAGCCAGCATATTCGCGGTGCCATCACTTTGCAGCGTTGCCTCTCCCCCAAACTGTCCGATTGTGTGTGCACATGCGTGTGCGCATGTGCGCGCATTTGCGCGAGGTGAGCTTTGGAGCAAGTCTGATCGATAAAATTGTAGGTTGCAGACAGGATTGAGCCTCGCCAAACATCGGTACGAAACACAGACCGTCTCACAGGCAGGCCCAGTTTATGTTTCGTTTGCCACTCAGTTGGCTCTCGACACACAATAGACAATGGGTAGAATTCTTCAACCACTTTGCTTACACGCTGCCTGTTAAAAATGGACCGTCACGGAAACATGACAGGTAGTTGATGAAGGTGTTGGTCACCTCAATGCCTACTTTTCGAAATGCATCATCAAGCCGCTTTTAGCCTCATTGTTTCAACAGTCGACTGACTGCAGGTACGCAGCGTGTGTTCGTCAATATACTTAGAACACTCGACCCTCTAAGCTGTCAAGTTTTCGCGCAGTAGAAGTCACACATTCGCACTACTGAAGACGTGGCATATAAGACGAGATATGACAGGATAGTTCTGAGTAGTGAAAGAGACTCCCAACAAATTTTGACTATTAGACAAAGCGAATTGTTGTATTAAGTGGTACGCATGATAATCCGGCCGGTTGTAGGCCATGCATTGTTGCCAGTGTGTTGTTACATCAATGGCGGTTATGTAGGTTCAAAGGTGAAATGAGTCCGTTTTCACCTCTGGTGACGTTGGCTGATCAGCATGGGCTAAATCGTTTAATCCTTGTATTCGGAAAGAGAAATCCTGCCAGGGCAGTCGATCCCCTGGATCATTTGATGGATTTCATATCAGGCAGTGGGACGGGTGGGTAGGCGTTGGTAGTTGATCATTAAGACAACCTTTATTTCATGTCATCTTCTTCACGATTAAAACTGAGAGCGTGACGGACTGTTAGCTAATTATACTTTGAACTGTTTTACTGTAGTTAGAAGAGACTGTAGTTGACAAAATTAGCAGTCGAAATGACTGCATGAGTAAGGACTATAGCGACTGTTTTTAAAAATTTCATTGGAGCATTTGGGCAGCTACCGTAACAGTGGAAAGGGGTGTACATTCGTTTTGTTATTGGTTTCCTGTGAGGGAAACATCGAAAACGATCAACAACATCAAGGTATCTGATGCCACTGCCAGTTCAATTAGAAGAAAACGGTTCCCAGTAATGTGATTGTAGGCCTGTGTATAGCAGTTCTCCTTAGACAACTATTGAACGTTTCACTTACACTAGTAATTGCACGAGTTAGGAGTAACTTACGCATCCTTAGCCTTCTTGCTTCATCACAAAAAGCTTCCGTCTTTTCACGGAACAACAAAAACAGGGGAGTGATATTTTTCTGTAAATTGTCAAGGAGACCATATCTTACAGAACAGCACGCATTAAATGATTTGTGAAATTTATTTTGAAGCATCCAAGTTTGTTATTGTGTAGAACCGACTTAGCCGGACACTCGGTTGCATACCTGACAAATCGCCTATCCATGGTATACTAACAGAGTCGGAATTTAAAACCGAAATGTTACGCAAACATTCATATCGGTGCACGGGGATATGTATTTCAGAATTGATGTCAAAACTAAGAAGTACTCGGGTTTCCAATCTCCACAGAGACGCTCAGATGCAGTAGCAGTAAAATTAAACGGGGTCACCAACCTTCTTATGAAAATCATTTGGTCCATTCCGCGTTCGCATTACATCAGGGTTAGTGCTCGTCTCGAAACAATGAGTTGAATTTGCACACTAAACATGAACTTCAAAATTAATGCGTAGGACGTATGTTCGAAGTAAATTTCGTTCGTACATGACAGTCACGATAGGAAGCATGCAGGCAGATGCTAGAGTTCGTCCAGTCAGCAAACGTCAGTTAGCACTAGTGACGTGCGTGATACGTGTCTGCATATTACAAACTAAACAACGGGCCATTAGTTCATGAACTGATAAGAACGAATAAAATGTTGCACGAACATAGTTATTACATAACAATTTCGGTATTCTTTACATTTATACGTGAACGACATTGCTTCAGAAATCAGCCGATCTGTGAATTATGAGGTCGATGTAGGGGACTATTCACTTCTTACATTAAAGTGCATTTAAGCCATACTATTCATGAGTTGTTGCACTCTGAGATGCATGCGAAGTGCCATATTTAGATAGCATTGTCTGACTGGACGAAGATATTGTGTTACAAAGAGTTCATAGTTTAACTAAAGATACAGTCAATCTTGTTGACCTCAAAAATGTGTATTTTGGCAATTCTCCGTCCTAACTGGCTTCCAATTGTGACAGTCATATTGGATTTAACATCACCAGCAGATTCGCGGACAAACCTTATGAAACACGAGGTACCTAGATATACCGTCCCTTTGGAACGAAACTAAGAACATATGAGCCTCAGACTGCGAAATCAAACCACACCCAGACCCCTAATCCTCGGAAGACCAAACTGTCAAACAATCAAGTTACCTGTAATTTGGAGAAGCGACCTTTTTGTTTCGTTTATTACTTCATTCGATAGCATTCTAGTTTGGCACTGTGTTTAACGCAAATTTGGTACCATGCCGGAAAATTTTCAACTGGAACTTACTGAGATACAGTGGTCCACAGATATTAAAGTGTTATGCAGATGCACTGGTATTACTAAACTTGTGCGGAAATCCCCATCTTGAATTTGTGATTTGTGCACACCTGTTCGTTCACATGAAAAAGAAGAGACCAATGTTGGGCAGTATTTATGTGAACGAACAGCTCGTCTCCATTTACGAGCCCAATTGAATGAGACCCATTTAGAAGAGGTCCCATGTAAGTCGTCTGTGAGTGACTTTCGCGTCACAAACGGCGGACATCAAATAGGTCTGTTTCACCCGCTATTTCATGGCTAACGTAATAACTGCATTCATTAGTTGTGAACTAATGTTATCCGCCGTCCACTCACTGATGTAGTAGGCCTTCGTCGGGATAGAGTTGTTGACTCTCTTGTTAGCACAACTTTTCCATCTTCTTTTTTAGATGAGATCCAATTGTAGAAAATCAGGGCTTCGGCTGGATTCGAACCAGCGACAGAAACACCATGCCAAACGCGGCAAGCGCTCTACCAGCTGAGCTACGAAGCCACGCCAGGAGCTCGGAAGTTACACATTCGGACTCTGCTACCCACCCGTCCCACT
>LOND01004813.1:0-10024 GCA_014220965.1 Paragonimus kellicotti
CATGATCGCCTCGTAGTCTAGTCATTCGTGATGTGTTCATGGATAGAAGGTGAAACGTAAGTAGACATCGTTTTCCCGTCCGTCTGATCGATATTTAACAGTAGAATCGAGGTGTTTCGCAAAAATACGTCAGCTAAGTAGCATGTGGCCATTTTAGAACCCAATGGTCCGTGTTGACGAACACTTATATTCAATCATATCGGTCATATACCAAGCTCCATGCATTCCGCATTGGCAATACCTTTCCGACCACGTTGAGGAGACATGAAATGTTCACGAAGGTGTATCGTCCTATCTTATTTGTCAACGTACCACGTTCAAGAATTGTGTTAGGGTTTTGTTAGGAATTACGGTTGATCTGATCGATTCTTCACTGTGCCAACGTCCATGCGTAGAAACCTATTAGATTGTATATGCGTTTCCGAGATTCCCAGGACAACAGGAGACGGAGTGACTTTTCGAAAATCAAATAAAAAACGAGATATTTTTGTATGTGGCCACTTACATCAGAAAAAATGGAACGTGTGAAAAACCGCATACGGTTCGCGGTAATGGAATGTTGGAGTCATCTTGATATTCCACAATTAGACAAAAATTTAACACTAACCCTAAGAACTGTAATATTCTTAAAATGGCTTAGACTTTCATGTACGGTCTAAATGAATATCGATGAAGCGATTAAATTTAACGGTCACCTCCAGAAAAATTGAACGTCTGACAGATTATTACAGCTTAAGCCTATCATACAGAATACGTGCTCTGAGAACCATTCGTATTAAACTGAGAAGGTTTCATTCAGTCTCACAGGTAACAAGCAAAACAATACTGCTTTTGAACTCCAGATATTTCTTTGAAAACAGGATAGAACAAATGGAGAAATTAATCAATTAGGGGACTGCTGAATCCACTAAAGTTGCTTGTGCTTGCCAGTAGTTTTCCCCCTTTATTACCAAACATGTGAAAGAACAATCCTTTGATTGAGTGCTCATTGCTGCCAAAACTCGAACAAAGCATTGAGTCATTTTAAGGGAACAGACTGTCATCGAAGAGGGGTTTTGACAGAACGGTGACTCGGTTGGAAAGGGTTGGGCAATTTGAAACTGCTTCATGCTGTGGCCAGAAAACAAAAGCCAACCTGTGTCCCCGATTTGCTTTCAATTATGCTTAATTACTACAGTCAGGTGAGGACGTGGTCGGAGAATCTGTATAAATACACACATACACACAGTCAGACACACGTGTGCACACACACAAAATGGACGCAAATCGTTGATGGCTGCTGTCATCTCGTCTGTTTAAGTGAACCCAGACAGGATGGAGTCAAAACAGAATTCGCCGTTTGCATGTCGCCCATGGCCAAATAAAACGTTGGTCAGCAGATGGATTTGTATGAAGAAGTACGCAAAGTGTTCTTCTGGCGATTAGACTTCCGCCCAAATGACGCCTAAATGGTAGAAACTTACGAACTTAGTCGTAGAAACAGTCCAGTGTAATAATTTTCACGATCTATGATCTTCACTGAACAGAGTTTGGAATATAAATGGTCCAGCATAATACAGTAGGTCTCTGGTTAACGAGATCATTGGTTAGGCGGAGCAACTGTTCAGTTGACAAAAATACCTAAAAGGACAAGAAAACCACCATCAGTCTAGTCTAAGTTTGCTTCGTTGACTTTGGCCACGACGTGGCCTACCATGGGTTGTAGACAATTTTCAACATAGGGGTTGTTAGTGAATGAGTTGTCGGATAGCCGCTACGCTTCGATAGATAATGAAACATACATTGGACCATCTGCGAGTTCTGTGATAGACTAGCAGGATTGTGTGGAATAGTGCTGACATTTTTGGAAAACGGCTCAGGAGATCAGACACGGAACAGTAAAGGATACTCATAGATGTTCTTCTACCTGTGGAGATCACATCCTTAACACAGCCACTCCGCCTGTGCATCGTATGAATATGAATATATCATATTTAGGAAGATTGACAAAGAGCAATCTTGAGGTATGTAAATCTACTGAAATTATCTCCAGCTATGAAGAAAGACAGCGTAACGGCAAATTTTTTACAAGCAGTCCAGTTAATCTCCAGTCATCTGTAAAGTGTTAGCCGCACGACAATACTAAACCGTAGTAATCGCTACGTTGTAAACTCAGCCTGACAGATGGGACTGATTGACATTCCATTCCCTTTCTTGAAACACTGAATTCCCTTTAACCACTTCATCCGAGCAGAAAGAAGACAAATATTGCAATACGTTGACAATTCATTTACTCCAATCAGCTGCAAACGTAAAACCTGCCAGTTATATACATCATACAGACATTATTAAACCGTCGTACTTGCTGTGTTCTTGTAAACACAGTTTGACAGTTGAGAATGATTAACTTTCCATTCCATTCCTTGAAACACTGAGTTCCCTTTAACCACTTCATCAGAGCAGAAAGAAGACATATATTGCGATATGTTAACATTTCATTTACTCTCATCAGTCGCAAACGTAAAACATGCCAGTTATATACATCATATAGATAAGGACAAACAGGGACTAGACACGCCTACAAGCACACCAATTATTATGTAATCACGACCATGGCAACCCGATAGGTTGCCTCAACCACTTTTGTGCACATAACGTCGGTTGGTAAGTTCGGATGAGCATCGCTTCGCAGAAAGCCAGTAACTTTTGGCTTTCGATTGCGCAACAGTATCTTGAATGAGTTTAATGGGTCAACTTGGTGACCTGTTGTCATGATGTGTTTAGCAATCGATGACGTTGGATTTCGAGCCGTCAATGTGCACCAAGTTGAGGCTGGTGCATCATCTGTTGTTTCAACCACTTCGGGATGTGTTCGGCGACTCGTTGTGATAGTTGTCGATCTGTTCTGCCTATGTAAACGTCACTGCAACTGCAAGTGAACTGGTACACAACATGGGAGACAGAACAGTTTGACAAACTACTTTCGTGATTGTCTGCCATAAAAAGTCCGATTCATGTTATCGTAAATTTGGTACTGACGAGTCAGTATGAAATGCTTGCATCTACCATTTCTCATGTTATAACTGCCTGGTTCAGGTGGAACGGATACAGAAAATATCATAAGTTTGGAACCGTAGTTAGCAGAAACTATTATTGTTTACGTGCACAGTTTGGTAAAATGTAGTTGTTGCATCTACATTTAGAAGCACCAAAGAAACTAAAAGGTGATGGAGGTGCTACATCTTAGCGTGGACAAATAAAGCACGTTTTCGACTTGTGAAGTAATTTTAACGAAAATGCGTGGAAAGCATCACTTCATATGTACACATTCTCTTACCCACACATAGTTTCGCAAATCATGAATCAGAAGACCATGGCTAAAGAAAATTTTGTTTATTTTTCCCACTTATATTTCCTCATGAGCTTTGAGTAGTGAAAATCTAACGTTAACGAATTTATAGTGTGCTTATTCTGTTCATGTTTTCGAATCTCGTAGATCCAGCTTGCACTGAGAGGAAAACTTTGCGGACACTCGGTAATCGTACACAACCGATTTGAGGGAAGGTGTATCAGCCGTTGTGTATGATCGCAAGAAAGTTTGGATTCAGGTCTGTCGATGAACTGAAAGCAACTTAGTTGGCAGGACACAGAAGACGTATCATCAGGATTTAATTTAATTCTATCTATTCGCACGCAGTTGAGGGCTAAAATCATTCACACGTGGTGGGTGGTCTGTGCATTTCATATTAGGCCGAGAGGACCAAACATCTACATCATAAGTTGGAGGGCTTGGTCGTATACAGTAGTCGAAGTTCATTGTTGTAATTGCGCTCAACAGATTGATCGGATCCAGAGATGCTATCCTACCTTTAACTAACACAGTCAACCCTTTGATATTTGTGTCTGAGGCCGATTCGATCAGGTGAACGCCTACTAGTTACTCACCAAAGTCTTTCTGTTTGACACAGCTGATCAGATTTCTAGTTAACAATTCTGAGTATGTAAATCAGATCTCGCCGGCTGTTCGTTCAGCCTCATTGTACCGGTATGATGAGGTTTGTTTCAATTACACTGGGTCACATACGCTTACAAAAGAGGAGTTAAACCAGTCATACGAATGAAGGGAAACGAAAGTATTGTGGAGTTCATCACCGGCTCTGATCTGTAAGTGACGTCTACAGTAGCATCAGCAATATGACCAGCCCAGATACACATCAGTGTTGACAAAAGACACGTGCGTGTTCAGTTGACTTCATGGGAAAAATATTCCCAGGTTTGCCTTGGGGGAATTTACATGTTGATCCCGTCCATTTTGTTGAGGCCTACGTCACCGGTCATTTTTTGGATTATCTTGAAGGATTTCAACGTTGCACAGGACTCGAGGAATACGTCGGAAACTTTGTTTTCATATACTGTGTGTAAATTGAACCACTTCGCTTGAAGCTGCTGAAAAGCGCACTGCTTTTCTGTTGTATTTTTATCCCAACCGTTATACCTATGTAAAGCCGCAACTTAAGAACTAATATAAACATTTCAGTATGACAGAGCTCGATATACTGAGAGATCGTAAGCTTAAGCTAAAAGAGAAAGCTGTCATTGTTTTTAATTTTAAGAATAAGAAACGGGCAAAATTTTCTTAGAAACCTGTGGAAATGTCGCTAGGATTAGTTCTTTCATCAGGCAGACATCTATGCACTCGTCTTACGATATTTCCTCCTACATGTTTCTACGTTTTTAATGAAACTCTCGAGTGCACTTCCGTAATTCCCTCACTCAGTCCTTCTATAATTGTCATTTTAGTGACATAGGCTGGGAACCTTAGGTAAACCCAGAAAGGATTCACTGGCGTAAGATTCCGATACAACGAGGGTTTTGTTCTTGTTAGAGCTCGTGATTAGTGCACATTCTTGCCGCGGCCGGGATTAAAACTTCGGCCACATCTTCACGAGGTAACTTTGTTCATCAGTGTGCCAGTGACCTCATCATAGGTGAACGTTCAGCCAGTTTCGTTCGCAAGTAATGCTCTGATTGCCCGATCGATTTTAGAGGAGACACAGAGTAATTGTTCTGTTAACCTCAATCGATGAACTCTCGATTAGGACTTCTCTCCGATTTGAAACCACATAAATCATTAACTCGTTGGGAGGTATGAATGCATGGTTGGAGTTCTAGTCCCGGCCGTGGCAAGGATATGCACTACTGACGAGCTCTATGAGAGCGAAACTCGAGTCTAGTGCTTCTTTTCGAAAGGGCCGACTGGAAAGTCTATAGGAATGCGATCACTTGTGGGCGATGTGCAATTTGTGTGAAAACCAAAATCCCCTACTACTCATCAGTAACCACGACGGTTATTAATAAGCTGAACTGAAGTAACCAACCCACCTCAAAAAACTTCAGCTATCGACAGGCAGCTCTAGTAATATGCGGTGGCATGCCGCCGTGTCAATAAAAGTAATAATTATAATTAAAATCTTCAGACTATCAGCTCATCCACGTAGTTTTGAATCGATTTGTTCGGTAGAGTAGGCCTTCTGACTCTTAAGCGATCCTTCCGTAGACATCGGTCTATCAATTGTGATATAATAAATATGATAAAAAATCACTGTTTTTGAGTTTCATTAGCGAGTAGTCTGCCTAGTCACGTGACCGTAAGAGTTAGAATACTTGTGATATCTATGTATAGAACGTTCCCGCTCGGTCCGGCAGATTACCGCCGGGTACAACATCGCATTTGAGCGTTCATCTGACTAAAAGTGACTTTTCATACGTTCATCGGCTTTGTAATTACATTAGCTTCCCGTTTTAGAACGAGTCAGACAGTGCTGCTTGACGTGTGCAACCGCTGCAAAACGTTTCTCAGGGAAAGCTGCGACTTCAGCATCATTAACTTTGTACGTTGACTGTGGTGTTTACCCCAACAACAACTCTGGATCGACTGGTCTTTCGGTGTACTTGCGCATTTGCCTACAATTGTAGGTGATGGTCGTGACATTTTCGGGTGCCAGCAGGTACTTCTGTTGCCACCTCGTGTGTTGCAGGGATGACCAACTTGGACTTTTCCTCTCAGTCAAGCACATCATTTAACCAATTTGTATATGGAAAATAGAATAGTGTGGAGATGGCCATCTGATTGGTTTGTTGTTTGGCTTCATCACTTCGGTTGAGTTTCACCTTACTGAAGACATCACAGATGCATGCCACTTCTCGATGTATGGTGCGCTATCCGATAAACCCACACTTTCCTCATGTTTTTGTCTCCAGGACAAATGTTTCCGTTGCAAACATTGACTGATTGAATCGCGAGTTCGCTGGTTCCTCGGAAACCACTGATATTTACCCCTATTGATTTAGCACCATATCTCCATTCTATCCACAACAATGATTAAATCACAGTCAAGGAAGTCCGCACTGAGCTTCCTAAGTTAAAAAATAATTGCCAAGGCTGTTGAATTCGATAGGCTATCCCCAAGTTTTCTTGCGCACTGCGCGAACCTGAGCTATTTAGTTTACGTAATGCACTCGTTTACGAACGGTGCCGGTAGCTGAAAGGTGGCAAGGATAACTCGGATTGTTAGAAAAGGTTTTTCCAAACTACGCCCAATGAAATTCATTTCCACAACTTTGAAGGTGTTTAGAAAACCAGCACTCACATTAATGACTACCTAAAATTTCCTCCAGAACGCACAAGTGTGAGTATTATGAAGTTAAAAGCACAAGTGTATGTGGGTCCAAAGTGACCCGAACGTGGTACAGAGGATCACGGTTCAAGGATGGTTTACGTTGTATTCATGTTAACTTATACAGTTTTGATGAGCCAACAAAACGAAAAGGTACATCACGGTAATGTTAGTAGCGGCCTCCAAACTGTGTGCAGTAGAGCGAGGCAACATGAATTTAAAGGGTTGATTAGTTTTGTTTGGAAAACGTCCTATTTTCCGGTATTTCTGGAAGTCTTTTGCCTACCAGTAGGGATATAATCTGTCCGCTACGTGTTTCGAGTGAATCCTCTAGGCGGTCGCTGGCGGATCGTCAGACCGAATCGCTTCACTCTTACTGACATCGTTTACTGATGCCTGCCTTCCGCATCAAACGCTGTCCCCCCAAGTTGCCCGCCAGTTTGTTCGAGGTAATTCCTAGACCGATTGGTATGGTGACTTGTCCATGCATGGGTTTGGTAGTGTCGATAGGTTCAGCTGGCCCGAAACAACCATTGTCCAACGAAGTAAGGTAGACTTTCGGGTGTAATACTAAACGAGACCGACGGCTGCCAGCCTTGACCTTAACAGCAAAGCATCGTTCTGCCATGCTGTTAGTAAAATTTTGGCCCTCGATTGTGTAAGTCGTGTGCATGTCTTACTGGGCCTTTGGCTCATGCTTGTTTCTGTTGTCTCCTTTCACAGGACTGTCGTTGGAACCCTTACTTCAGAAGAACGTTGTCTCCCGGTGTGTCCATGTTCTACAAAGCCGGTTCACGCGTATAACTGCTAACCGAAGCCAAATCCTTCGGTTTATCTGTCACACTGACAGACTGATTGAAACAGTCTGAATGCCTCAACGGCTCCAACCCAACACACTGCGAGGACATCGTTACCATGCCGTGCGCGCTTGGGTCAGCTTGAACGCAGTGCTTGAACATAGTGAACGCAGTGCACACCTACCCATAATCCTAGCCGGCATAACTGTTCTGTACTGAGGCACAATCACGGCCCATCTGTGTATGTTAGTGTTTTCTGGCACTACCTACTGCCGTCAATTGCCGTCAGTTAACATCTGATAATTTTTGTACGTTCCTTGTATTCTTGTGGTAGACCATGTCTCGCATATCATGCATATGTACTTTGCAATCTTTATCGCCTGTTATCGAGCCGCTGATAACCTTAAAATGGCACCATACCAAACCTGTTGGGGACAATAGGGTAAGGTCACATTGTATGGCTGTGATAGACTGCTATGCGGCAGCACAGCCCTGTAAGTTGAATCTAACTGGGCTAGGAAAATGTGTTTTATCGGTTAGAAGAGCATGAGGTGGCTGTGCAGTGTCAACGGACATGGCTCAAGTACTAGCCGTCAATACAATGCATACTGCACTTATAGAGCAAAGGTTATGACTAAAACCCATTTTGTTTGCATTTATTGATTATGCTTCTCACAGAGGGGTTTTTTTATGTTCTCCGGCGGTGTATGTTTGCAAGATGGGAGACATAGAGTGCCGTCTAGCAGTGCACGCCTCACACGTAAAACTTCTCTTTCTGATCAGAAGTTAAACTATACAGAACGTAATACTTTCATAGTTTCAAGGGGGAAACATTTTATTCGAATGATGTAGATTGAATAAAATTGTATGTTTGACGTAGGATAGAAAGCAGTTGAAAGAGTAGGATGACGGTGTTGTTTTTGATTTCGGACTAAATGCAAGTATGTTGGTTTATCAAATGTGGTAAGAAATACACCAGTGTAACAAAGATCAATCTTTTCAATTCATGAAATCGGTCAGTATAATGTTAGTCAAGTGGGTTATACAAACTTGTGCGGAAATTATCACAGAAATGTTATAAAACAATCTCAGATACGCATATGCGACGATGGAAAGTTCAGTGTTTAGTCTGACCTATTTACTCTGTCCCTGTCCATCTGCTTCTGAAACTAAAATCACAAGGCCTGAATTTGCTTTATCACGCTGAGTTCATATTCCCTCACTTCCCCGTTTTGGGCAGTATGTTTTACTTGGTTTTTTGAAATGGACCAGAGTTTTAAAAAGACGTTTCTGCGAATATTTTGTGTTTCTTTATGCACACGGCATGATGTGTGTTTATGGAAATCTTGTATCAGTGTGTCTACTTTTTTCATTAGTAAATCATACTGTACTTATAACAGGCCTCAGTGTGTTATGAAATGCTCTGTTTAGGTTTCGTTTTATTCTGACAGCTAACTTTGCTTTTCTATCTGTCCGATCTATCGCAAACCAACAGTACATTTTTCCTTATGCCCCAATGTGCGTGCAAAGACACGCTGGTTCTTTGTCAGCGGGTAGCAAACCTAACAAACCCAGAGCAACTTAAACTCTTTGACGTAAATGCCATAAAAACGTTTTGGGAGCTTACTGTGCAGTTGATAGACCTACACACAACAGAACTCACATCGATTACCATCTTTTAACTCTCTCTGACACTTCACGCAAGAAAACTGATTCTAGAGCCTGTATTTTATTATGCCCCGTACAGCCTTCAAGAGAGAAAAAATGATGTAATCAGATATATAAACCGAGTTGTCGCTCCATCATCTCTCTTAACCACGATGTGGGCTGTCGGACGCAGTCATCCAGTTTGTCCCCAAAACGAAGCACGCCACACTCGAAAGTGTTCGGAACAAGGTAGAGTGTGTAGCCGGAGGTTGGAAAAATTGTAAGGTTTGTTCTGATTTGATGGTCTGTGAATAGCTATGAGAACTAATCGATTTAAGTAAGTGAGGCGGAGCATCTGTCGGTTTAATTCGCACCAGACTGAAAGAGAATATTTCCTTCATGTGCACTCAAAGTTAAATTCCTACGCCAAGCTCATTCCTCATTTACTATTTCTAACTTGTTGGCGACCTTCAGGAGATTCAACGATTCAGCGATTGATACATGGGTTCCAGGCAAAGGCCTAAGGTTTCCGGATCCAGTCCGTTTTTATTGCCGGTGTCAACCGGGCGTCTGTTGATCTGAAAGGCAAACGTTAAAAACAGGGTGTATCACCACTCTTGGGGATTACAATAAATATCAAGAACAGAATAAGGTTAATTGCGTAGTTTTTTTGGCGAATGCTAATCATGCTATGTTTTGAAGCGATCTCTAGAAGCGCTACTAATGGCTTCAGAAAGAAAGCTGTTCCAAAGATTAATAACCCTGTAAAAAAGAACTGCTGCCTAAGGAAGGTCCGAGAACGAAGCATGAAAGGCTTCCTGCGACGTCCTTGTGGGCCGTCATCATTCGTTGTGATAGAGAATTGTTAAACGAGACCTACTCTAGAGAATAAGTGTGTGTGTGAATTAAAACACCACGGAGGCG
>LOND01004814.1:0-29758 GCA_014220965.1 Paragonimus kellicotti
CACTCAAAATCACAACGCCACGACCAATGGTTGAACGCACTGACGTCTATGCTCGACAGTTAATATGTCTTTCTTCAGGCCGGTATATACGGCCTGAGTGGCATACTCGAGGAGCGGTCTTATATAGACTCCGTAGAGCGTCTGAAATGCACTCTTGTCTATGCGGGGGAAAGTACGCTTGATCATCCTAAGAGCGGCAAAACCCTTTTTTGCCGCCATCTCATGGCGATAGGCGAAAGAACACTTTAGTGGTAAAAACAAAACATAACCTCCTACCAAAACTTATTTTCAAATTACGCGTAGCTTGTAATACTGTTTTTCGACCGGCGTTTGAAAATATTTTTTGTTTTATCGCGCTGCCGGCAGGAGGAATCAACGAGAAGGTCGTACTGCGGGCACCGTGTCTTGAGTCCTATTACAATGGAGGAGAAGCAACTGAAGCTGTTGCGGGAGTTCATCGCGTTATTGAATGCTAAGCCCGAAACTTTGGACTTACCTGAACTTTCGTTTTTCAAAAATTGGCTGTTAAGGTACGCAATTTATGAAACGCGACTATTGTCAGTCACGGGGCTAAACTGCCGAGTCATGAAGACAGATGTGCTGGATCAACAAAATCAGATGCCTCGGAAGTTGATTCCGGTGCGGAGGATTCCACTTCGGAGTCAGAAGTTGGTGAGTTTTTCCTCTCGTTGAGCGTATTGCAGACTTCGATGGCGTTGATATTGTACCCGAGGATACAGATCCTTGTCAGGAAATGGGCGATGAAAGCGTGGAGGTCACGGATGAAATGATCGAAAAGGCTAATGATAAAAGAAGTGAGGCTCAGTCAAAGATGTCCGAAGGTTAGGTGTGCTGTAGTAATTAATTTCCGTTATCAGGTGATTTCGAAAGTGCTGTCGCACTTTTCACTGAGGCCATAAAGTTAAACCCGCATTCCGCTCTGTTGTACGCGCGACGCGCCAGGTAAGTCTACTTGGTAGTATTCATTAATTAAATGCAGCTGTTTCATTAAGTTGAAAAAGCCTTGTGCAGCAACCCGAGATTGTGATAAAGCAATTTCATTGAACCCCGACTCGGCTGCACCGTATAAGTGGCGTGGTTTTGCAAACAAGTAAGTTTCTTACCGACAGTGTTACCTTTTCAGGCTTCTTGGTCATTGGGAACGCGCCTTTGATGATTTACAGCTTTCACTGAAGCTGGATTATTCAGAGGATGCGTATGAAGCTATGAAAGAAGTAGAACCTATGGTGAGTACCGCAGTTTTGTTGTCATCTTTTGAGAGTGTTTTTGTGATTCTGCAAGTCCCTGCGTCGTAGAATTACGTGTTTCCCGCGTTTATTGGTGCTTTGTCAGCTGATTACGGTGACTTATGCTGCACCAGTGTGCTCAGGTTATGTAGTGTGTGTACCCTTGGGATGGTTGTTAATGTTTAGTATCCTCCTCTCCTGACTAACTATGTACGGGAACAGTTAACTTTGCCCAGCTGGCGCAGACAGGATGTGGAAAGCACACGGTTTCCGCCTGTTTCAAATGACCTTTGTTCAATTGCGCTTCTCGTGTAATCGTTTGTCATGCTACTTTACAGATACTGCTACCTTGACGAGGTGGTCGGGCTTGTGTGCTGTTTTGATCCGGCGGGCTATGCTGACTAGGACTCCGGTCCTTCCAGGTTCAACCCTGTCAGACAGGCCAAAGGGGAGCAGCCAGACGAAAAGCAGTTACACTCATAGGATTGTATGTCGCACTACTGACGGCATAGAAGTGCTTAGTTAGAGAAGCACGATCCTGTAGGCATACAGCAAGACTATTTTTTTTCTATAGTTGCGGCACTGCTGTCTTCCGTATCAGGAAGAAGGGGTTAGAAAAGGTACCCTCAAACAAAGAGCACTCCGATCGCCCAACGGTTGACCGTGACCGCCGGCGTATTATCCAATACGGTCGAAAAACATCTATCACCCAAAAGCCCGATGTAGCTTTGAGTACATCCACTGCGCGCAGCAGTGCTCAGAATCAGACATCAATGTCTTATTCACTGCGCCCTCGGGCTAGGCAAGCCCCTCACTGCCAAGTGAGTCAGACTTTTGAGTCATTGGCTCCGGGTGGGGTCCCCCAAGAAAACCCTGTATCCTGTTGTCTCGCAGGTCAGACTTTTGAGTCAGAGACTCGGGGTGGGGTCCCTCAAGTCAACCCCCTTCCGCGGCATAAACGACCGGGAAGTATCAAGTTATCGCTCTCCCGACAGTGGCATTTAACCTAATCCCGCATAACACGGACTTTCTAGCTCTACTGTCTTACCCCATTTCTTACATCCTTCCGGCCTTTCTCTATCTGTGAATACTCTCGTGGACACGACCAGTACGATTGTTCTGTTTCCTGACGGTCCGACAAGTCCGAGCTCAACTTGCTGTAGCACTTCCAGTGCTGTCCTCCTCACAGATCACGGGCTAATATCCGTCTGCCGCCGCCTCGTCAGGCAAGCCTGGTACAGCGGTTGATACTCTCCTAGTTAGCGCCACTCCAATGTTTGCGTCCTGCGCACTTCTGATAGCTGGGGGTAGTTCTACGATTCCCCGTATCCATTTGCCACATCTGAAATGCGTTCCACGCGTTTCTCATCTCAAGGGAGTTTTCTGTGACGTCGGAGAGCTGATCTCGCGGTTCAAGCTGGAGTGGAAATCGCACTGAGTTCCAGAGCAAGCAATGCTTGCTCGATTGGATCCCAGTGAACAGTTACTTGTGCGCTGTCAGACTCAATAATTGCGGTAAAAAGGTCTTTGTCGACGCCAAATCTCAGAAAGGACGTTGTCGTTCCATTATATTCGGGTCGTACGCTCCAACAGACAGCTGTTCGGATGATACCAAGGATGCGTTCTATGACGCCCTCGTTGACCTTCTGAAGCAAACTAAACACTCAGACATCATCATACTAGCGGGCGATTTGAATGCCCAGCTTGGTCGGCTTTCCCGTGGAGAAGCGGCTGGGAGGTATGTTTGGTGTCCGGGCACAACGCAGTGGCAAGTTCGTAAGACTGTGCTCCTCCCAAGGTCTCCATATTTTGAACACCGCGCCTCAATACAAGAAAACGGAATGTGTTACATGGATACCTCCCTGTACTTCTCACCTGTGGACACAACGCGACCAAACGGCAGTCAGTCGCAGGTGGCGTCACTCTGGAATGCCGTTTGGAGCAACCACCTGGACTCGGACCATGCTGTTGTGCGTGCCCGTTTTGTTTTGTCATTTACCCAGAGGACACGCGCTCGTAAATGCAAAGTAATTAACTGGCATTCGAGCGATGAGGGTGTAAAGAACGCTTACCAGAAGGCGTTGGTGAACAAGTTGCCCAGTTCGAGTCAGGTGAGTGATCCTAACGAACACTGGGAACAAATCGCTGCAGCTATGAAAACATGCTGTGAAGAGGTATGTTCCGAAGGAGCTGTTCATTTGCGACAAAAGTGAGACCATATGTGAAAAAGATGGTTCACTTATCACCAATCAATCGCGTCGACTTGACAGGTGGGCTGAACATTTTGAAGAACAGTTCAGCTGGCCTCAACCAGACCATGTGGACGACGGGACCCGAATGGTCAGTTATTGCATTCCAGACGGCCCTCCGTCGGAAGCAGAAGTGGTCCTAGAGCTCAAATTATTGAAGCGTAATAAGGCTCCTGGACCAGACCTCCTTTCTCCTCTTTTCAAGGATGGCGGAGAGAGGTTGATATCAGAACTGACAAAACTCCTCCAGACGATTTGGGAGACTGAAGAGGTACCTCGCGATTGGTGCTTGTCAACAGTAATTCCCGTTTTCAAAAAGGGGTCCCGAAGTCTATGTGACAACCACAGAGGCATCAGTTTGGTGTCTGTTGCGTCCAAGTTACTCACTGGCTTCATTTTACGTCGGCTCACTAAGCCCAGAGAAAGTCAAATACGTGAAGAACAGGCAGGATTCCGATCCGATCGAGGGTGCGTTGATCACATTTTTACCTTGCGACGGATCTTGGAACATCGGCACTCTTATAGGCAGCCGACGGTCGTGGTCTTTTTGGACCTGAAGCTGCTTTCGATTCAGTTGCTCGTAACGTTCTCTGGAACTGTCTTCTTCGCAAGGGAGTACCAGGGAAATACGTGAATCTGTTGAGATCACTGTATGCTCACTCTGCAAGCAGGGTGAGGGTTTATGGACAGCTGTCTCGGGCATTCATCACTTCTAGTGGTGTTCGTCAAGGGTGTCCGATTTCCCCTTTCCTGTTCAATTTTGTCATGGACGACATTCTGGAGGGTGCGCTTGAGGAGTCCAGTGAACTTGGTGTTGAGCTTCTTCCTGGCGCTCGGTTGACCGATCTGGAGTATGCGGACGACATTGTCTTACTTAGCCCCTCTGCCGAAGACATGCAGACCATGCTGAACAAGGTGAGTGACCGGGCTGGTTTGTATGGAATGCGCTTCGCACCTTCAAAGTGCAAAGTGTTACTTCAAGACTGGGGCATTTCCACTTTCTTTATTGCAGGTAATCCGCTCGAGACTGTGGACAGTTTCACATACTTGGGTAGCATTATCTCGTCAGCTTGTAATATTGCTGATGAGATATCAACGAGGATAGCAAAGGCACGAGTTGCCTTTGCCAACCTGCGTCATCTGTGGCGTCGAAAAGACGTTCGATTGTCGCTGAAAGGAAGAGTATATAATGCTTGTGTACGTTCTGTTTTGCTCTATGGTTCGGAAACGTGGCCTGTTCGCAAGGAAGATATCAACAGCTTGCTGTATTTGACCATCGTTGTCTCCGCCAAATAGCCCACATTAAGTGGACTGATCGCGTGAGCAATGCGGCAGTTCGCCGGCGCGTATTCCGGAACGCTCGGGATGCGCGATCAATTGGTCAACTACTCACGTTGCACAGCCTGCGATGGTTAGGTCACGTACTCCGCATGCCAGCTGAGCGTTTACCGTACCGGGCATTATATACTGAGACCACCAACAGTTGGGTGAAACCACGTGGTGGTCAAGCGACAACGTGGTCACGAAATATGAGAACCCTGACTGCTCCATGTGAGGAAGTGAGGGTAGGGTTCACCTGCCTGGATGGGTGTGTTCATAAATGTTGGGTTAGAGACGCTATGGCGAAGATGCGTCTCTCGTGCTGTGTCCAGAACAGTCAATGGCGTACCTGCATCCATACCATTTCTAGTTCTTCCGCTTAGACTTCTATTAATTTTCAACCTTAGTAACGTTTTCTTCTAGGATATTCCACGTCACTGTTGAGGTGAGCGGCAGCCCGAGCCACAGTACCTTTTGGTCAGGCTCATGGCTGCTATGATGATGATTACACGCTCGTGACTGCAGCAGTTAACTGAGCATGGTATCTCGGGTGCTGTACGCGATGGAAAAAAACAAAATACTGCAACCTGAGAAGGTCAGTACTTCTATTGTCGTACAATGCCATGGAGTTGGCTCACTTTTGGTCCGTTGCGTGTTACAGTTTTGTGGTATGTCTTTGTTTTGTCCATCACCGTATCTTCAAGGACGTGTTTCATGCCGTAATCTGTGAGACTCTATGGTCCTGGGTTTCGTTCGGTCAGTATGATCCTGTAAGTTTTCAGTGGGCTCAATGTCAGTTAATCTGGTAGGCGAAGATAAACAGTGTTCAATGTGTGTTGGATCTTGCTCTTGTTAGAATTCGTCACTAAAGCCTACCCTTGTCACAACTTAGTTTTGAATGTTGGCTTACGTTCCCATTAGGAAACCGTGTATGCCTGTGCGCCATCGACCACACATTAAGCTCGGCTGGATCGTCATACGTAGATGCTCAGCCACATTAATTTCTGCTTAATGCCAAAGTTGTCTGCTCGCTCCAAGTGAATCTTCAATGCCTGCCTGTACTGTTACCACAAATCGATTGAGGCTTCCCAAGTTGAAGTAAATCAAATTTTCTGAACAGTGTGTTAGTTGGAAGGCAGTAGCGAACATGGTTGGTGTAAGTTGAGCACCACTGTTGGCTACAGTATTCGAAATCGGATAGGTCATCCAGTCCATTTTTTTTGAAGGGTTCGAATATCGCACTGTCTACCAGTGAGGTCCATATTGCTTACAGAGTTTGGGAACTTCGATGGTTTCAATTGCATAAGCTGCATTCACCAAATTAAGTCAGCAGATTAAACCTCTGTCTGGACTACCGCGAACGAATTTGACTGAGCTTTTAGATCTGGTAATTCAATCTCGCCCGGTCTGGAGGCAGCGACTCAGTGGCCACTTCATCTGCCTAATGGAAAGTTAGACGGGAGAACTCCCAGTCGTGACAAGGATATACACCACTCACGAGTCCTAACAAGAAAAGAACTGAAATATTGAGCTGGTTAAACTGTCCGTCTGAGTACTTAGGTCGCCGTTCAATGTGAATGGCATGCAGACTATGCCAACTGTCATGAAGCTTGCCTAATTGGAAAGGTTGTCAAAATGGAACGCCGCCTTTGTTTTTGGAAACTGCGAACGGACTTCAATTTTATCCGTACTGTTGTTCCAAGAAGTGGATTTGTCAGTGAACTTACCTACGGGGGAGATGACATTCATAGTAAGTCCAAAAGAATGTGTTGCTTTGCAGAACATTTCGAAAGCCAGTTTGGATGACCTTCATCGTTCTTCTGCCACAAGTCTGTGATGTAGCGCCTAGGTTGGTAGATTTGGAACCACCTACTAAATCTGAGGTCGGTTCTCACACTCTATAGGGCTGCCTACTCAGGCGACTTCGTGCCGACACCTTTCCAAAAAGTGACAGAGTATTTACTGACGCTATTGTAGATTTTCAACTTGTGTGAATTGGGAACATCCCTCTGTGTTGGTATCACTGTCGTAGTTCCCTCGATCAGGTAGAGAATAAATGGCCCTTGCAAAGGCCGTACGAGAGTACGATTGCCCCCAGTTTCAGCCAGGGACCTGGCATCCATTTTATTGCGTCGACTCCTTGCTGTCCAGGAAGCATGAATTTAGAGGGGAAAAAACAATGTACGGCTTTGTCCTAATCGAAGATGGACTGGTTAGTTTTTTGCCGTTTGATGAATCCCGGAGTAACGTCATGCGTACCGTCGATCAGCAATTGATTTTCACTCAGAGCGGTGGTATGCACTTTTGAAACAATTTAAACACAGGGGTGTGCCGAAAATGCCTGTAAGCATACTGTCGGCGTCTTACCTCCACTCTTCAGCTCCGATTTACGGTCCACGGTAAACTAAGTGCTTCATCACCAACAACGACTTACGGCCGACCACTGGAAATTTTTGTCCAGTTTTGTAATGGATGTACTAGTGGGGGGAGATTATCTGCGGTACTCACAGGATAACTGCACAAACTTGTCCAGTGGGAGACTGACCATTCTAATCTATGCGTACGAAGGTGTGCTTCTGTCCGACTGCTTTCTGGTATAGACATTGCTGGACACCAGCTCGCGCTCCGCGAAATTATTTGGAGTGCACTTTGCGGATTCAGAGTGATCATACAGTTTTAGTGTTTCTTAATTAAACTATGGCAGTTGTTAACAGGCTTGTTTACTCAGAAAGTCGCATTAGCAGTAATGGAGACGTAGAAAGTAAACTGGAAGCTTTCACTTCCAGGGCCCGCACGATATTAGCTAATGTAGAGCACTGCTTACAAACGCATCACTCTGAGACACGTGGGTTGCGTATTCAAGTTGACTGCGATAACAGTGCTGCTTTAGGGCTGCAAAACTTAGCTGCTCTGTGCAGAAGACGTGAACCATCTTTAGATATTTGACCATTGATGTCTGCGTTCGATTCTTCCCATCGATTGGCTGCGTTGTGTTGTGACTTGGATCTACGGCCTACGAGCGCGTAACGGAAACGGAATAACGGTCAATGAAACAGCGGATAACAGCACGACGAATAACGGTAATGAACAACGAAGTACGGAGTATACGCGATCAGTTAGTCTCTTCCCATCCACCCGAGGCTACCGCATGAACACAGGAAAAAGACTGGCCTTCAAACAGAGCTTCTTTATGTCGCTCAGCCCGAAGACAACATGGTCACAAACCCGTTCGTATTTATAGGGTTTGCGACTAGTAACAAAGCAAGGTCAAAAGAATGGACCAGACAAATTCCAGACAGTTCAGTCTGGGCGTGTAGTCAGGATGACAACAGTTGTCACGACGGCTGAGGACGATCGTGGAGACCGGAGAAGTACACGACTATAGCAACGGTGAAGGTCGTTGACAGTGTACTTTGTCTTGTCACACAATATTTTCGGGGAATTGGCGACTTCCCCGGCACAATGAGGTTTTGAAGCGAATATTTAATAGTAAGTTTCAAATGAATTCATTCCTCTCATCTTTAAATGTTCGAAGACCCGTGGATGCATACTAGTCACCTGGTCGCTTGCTGATGCCCGGGAACGACCGATATTAGATGTGAATTGGACAAGTGTTCGTTGGGCATGGAGAAACAAGGTCAATTACGGCGGGATTAGCCACTGTGTGTCAAGTTCGTCCCCCGAGCTGGGGCCTTCGCGACTCAGAATCGATGGTCGGAGACGTTAGAGGAAATGACGGCTAGTGTCATCCAGCGGCGCAAATTTTGCCGTTGTTTGACTGAGCTGTCTATGTAATAAACAAGAATCCTAACTCGGGTGGTGCAAAGCTTGTCGTTTACAGCTCGGTTGTTTGTTTGCTAAGTGTGAACAGCTTGTGTGTTTTCAATGATAAAGTCCCATCCCTCTCTCTTATGGTAGAACGCGCATATTTCCAAGGCTAGGGCGGTGTTCGCTAATCTAGACACCTATGGCGACAGAGAGGTATTTCTCTGAAGCTTAAGGGTCGCGTATATCAGACAACAGTGAGGGCTGTATTACTTTACGGCAGCGAAACCTGGCCGCTCAGGGTAGAGGACGTGAACCGTCTTCAGGTATTTGACCACCGATGTCTGCGTTCATCGCTCGTATCGGGTGGCACCAGCGAGTAAGCAACGAGGAGGTTAGGAAGCGGGTGTTTGGCACTGATTGTCAAACGAGTTCTTTTGTTCAGTCGCTACATTTGCAGACTTAGATGGTTAGATCATGTGCTAAGGATGCCAGTTAGTCGTTTACCACACCAAGCACTGTTTGCTGACGCTGCGGCCGACTGGCGCAAGGTGCGAGGTGGACAGATGATGACCTGGCGTAGACAAATGAAATCGTTCACGAAGGGTTGTCACTGTAGATCGGGTTCGTCTCCCGGGCTGGGGCCCTCGCGACTCACAGAGTCGGTGGCTTGAGACGTTAGGTGAGATGGCGGCTAATCGAGCTCAGTGGCGTGAATGTTGTCGTTGTTTGGCCGAGTTGTCTGTGAAGTGAGTGCACTTAATGATGCGGGGCAGTGAAAGCCGTAAGGAAGCTGTCTTGCTGATGACGCCTTACTTTCACTTACAGCTCGGTTGTTTGTTTGCAAGGTGTAGGCGCCTTGATGTTGTATGTTGAATATAGACGTAGCTATTTTTTAGTAGTTAGGTCCACTTCCCCTCCCCTTCTCTTTCCTTCCTGTATAGGTTTTTCTTCTTCGTGGTTGTGTGGCAAGTTAAGCTCTCTCCTGAAGGTATGAACCACTGATGTATTGCTGTCTATGGTGATGGTGAACGGCAGTCAAACTTTGACGTGAACCATTGATGTGTTGTAGTTTATGACGATGGTATCGATGGATGGTGCGGGCTTTTTCCTTTTCACTTCTACAGTAGATGAGCGTCGGCTAAAACCGGTGTTGCTGTCTGGCGATGATTTTGTTTAGCTTCTTTTTCTCACCGGAAACCGTTTACACCATTGATTTCTTTTTAATGCCATCCCAGACGGCTTGTTTAGTTACTGATGTGCGCCACCCCTTCACTCCATTGAGAATGCCGGTAGCAGCGTACGGAACCAAATTTTATCACCCGTGGTTTCCTTCTTTAAGCAGCTCACATCATAATGGCTATCTGACCGCCGTTTCTATTCTTACCTGGAGCATGCTGGACCCACCTGTTCCTCTTATTTTAAAGTGGTGGTGGTTAGTTGGTGTGGTTGCACAGCGCCTTAACGGTTGACGAGCTGCTGAATTTGTGCTCTTCTCTCGGATTCCGTTTATCCTTTCAGACATTTCGGCACCAGTAAGCAATGCAGCGTGTGATGACAGCCTTGGTTAACCGAACCATGGACACCAGGTGACCGTACCACTGTGAATCGCTTTATCAGTTTGTTCATTTAGGATTAACCACCCAAACTTAGATCCTGCTGGCTTCGCTTGACTTTCTAATCCGCCATCAAACGCAAACTGGTCGACTACAAATTGCGGCAAAAAGGTTGCAAAACTATAAGATGATTCCCGGAATTTGGGTGCTCAGGTCATGTCAGTGACGCGTCCCAGACAGTCACCCAGCAGAAGTCTCCACCAATATACGAGTTCATTGCGAAGATGTTTCCACGGTACAGGCTTAACGGAGCCGAATTTTGGTCAACTGGACGGTCCTTATAGACAAACTTATTCTTGAAGGTTTGCTCGGAATACGCGATCAGTTAATCAAGTGGTCAAGTTGCACAATGTGCGAGGGTTGGATCACCTGCTCTGAAAATCACCCGAGCGCTTGCCGCACCGGGCCTTTTTTACTGAGACCGCCAACAATTGGGTAAAATCGCAGGGTAATCAAACGACGACTTGGCCACAAAATACATTAACTCTGATCTCTGCACAGTAAAATGGAAAGGTACCGCCCTTTCGGTTGAGAGTCTCGTGATTACTAATCTCTGGCTAGGAGTGACATTCGAGGTGACAACGTGCTGCAGTCAATGGCTTATATGCATCCACACAATTTTTACTTCTGTCCAGTTTTATTTTGTCATTTTCGGTAATCTCTTCCAGGATAATCAACGCAGTTGTGTTGGGCGGCGGTTCGAGCTGGAGTGCTTTCTTGTCGGGCACATGACCATTATGAATGAGTGCACCAATGAAGGTTTGCTTGCGGAATCCAGTGATCAGGGGATTTCAGTGAGAATACCTGAATAAGTGAATGAATATTATCAATCACACTACTGCACATAAGACGAAGAAATGAAAGTGATTGCAAAAATGGAATATCTGTATACATGAACAACCTTTCCGAAACATTTGCACGCATAGGAGCGTCACTAATGAGAAGAATCTCTGTCAACTTGATGTAAACTTTTGTGTGTGCATTTATCACAGCTGTAACATCCCCGATGACCGGTGGATTGCTTTACATAAGACCTATCAGGCTTATCACAATTAATGGAGGTAATAGTCTCATAGCAAAATCGCAGTCAATCTGAAGTCTTCAATTGACAAGTCTTTAAGTTCTGAAGTGATATCCAGCAAAGTTCCTCAATGTGCGAAGGCCTACCAGATCCACCATAAATACCAACAATACAAAGGGAAGTAAAAATTGGGTCAATAACGCAGCACAAAATAGGCCACAAAGTCTAGTTCGACAACTTGAGTACATTTACTCCATCCCCGTGGAATTGAACAGTCAATTTCGAAGGTCCAGTTAACAGATAGGATACACTGCTCACAACCTTTCTCACTACAAAGTGAAGATATTTCCCAGGTTCAGCTACTCGCAGAGCGAACGACGAATGTTTGCGGATCCCCCGTCAAGCTTGGAATATGGGAACGTAGCACATTAGGTTGCATCCTGAGCGCGTTCAAAAAGACGGTAGTCTGAAGAAACTAGCTGCGCAAACTGTCAACAATATCACAACTGTTTTCCTCTTCAGCATCCAACGATTGTGAGCTGCAGGCAATGACATTTGTAATTCCGTCTGACGTGAAATAGGTGAGTGGAAACGACACCTACTATCAATAGGAGGTTCGCGTATAGCATACGCCATAGCCACATCAGCGTATCGTGCAATTGGTTGCACAACAACGGAAGTTGTGGATCTTGACGATGCTTGCTGATATCGATTGCAAACAATTATTTGGGTGTCTACGAATGCGCCAGCTCATTGCACAGTTCGATACAGATGAACGTTTCACCATGTTCTACATCGAATTTACTACATGTGTGCCTAGAAAATACTGAACGAACACATACCCGGGAACAAAACACAAGTAGTGATCATCACATTTATGTTTTGTTCAGCACACAAACACCTAGCAACAAAATCTGGAAGAATATGGAATACGTTTGGAAAAATCAAACGAGCGATAGAAAGGAAGTAGGACTACAGCTAAATGTATTTCACTGCTTACAGAAAAAAACATGAAAATGCGCTGCAGCACCATATTTCATCGTCACCCTACCGTGACCTTGCGCGGAACCCATCGCCACTTCACCACGTGTGTTAGTAGGATCTTCACACATAATAATCATACATCCAGAAATGACACTGATGCTTTGGTTTCCATTTCCTTGATGAATTGAAGTTTCAGTACCACCTTATTGATTGCATCATGGAAACCGTGAACCTCCGCACGCTCAGCTGTAACAAACGTATCATTTACGTATCTCAGCCACAATGTTGGACGGTACTTCTGGAACGCAGTTCTTTCAAAGAATTGCATAACGACTTCAGCAAGCGGTCCTGATAGCAGTGATCCCATTGGTGCCCCTCGTTGTTGATATATTGTATCTTCAGGTTGTAAGTAGGCTTCTGTGCAAAATTGTGCTAAATCTACGACGTCGATTGAATGATGGAAGTTGGCTGTGATACGAAGACGACAAAATTCCTAATTAATATAGGTTCAAGTTCATTGGTTGTGAAGGCAGAAATCCCTCGGTTACCCGGGCTGAAGAGTTGGATTGGCTTAGTGGACCTCGCCTGAAGCCTTTAGTTCGGAAAAAATCTATATGACAGCGGAGCAAAGCTCAAAGTTAGCAATCCATCGACTTCCTGTAACCAGTAATAGGTCGGTTCATACGACCTTCGGATGCAGTCCATCCATCCAGGATGCCCACGCATCCTGCAGGAGGTTGCGACAGAAGCAGCGCAGCAGTTCGAGGATTCACAGACGAAGGTGCATCTAATGTAGTAAATCTCTCCAGCTAGGGTATTCAGGATCGACACGGCTATTGAGCCACAGACCTCCTGTTGTCGGGGGTCGGTGACCAAATTAATTCATACGCCCTTCGAATGGAGTCTAGTCGTTCGAGGTATCCGGCACCTTGCATACCCGTTAAAGCCGGTGATCACTGAGGTGATTCTTATGCCGTACTTGGTGGTCCTTGGTTGGCGGATACTGGAGATGTCAGTTCGCCAGACGGACTTCCTTTTGTCCGGAAGCCCATGTGCTCCTGTTGGGACACCTGAAACCTTTCTGTGGCGTGGTGTCGTAGAGCCGTCAAAGTGTTTATGGGGCATTTTATAAGAGACCCAGCTGCCAGCCGTGAATCCATCACGTCCTGGTAGTACTATCATTCATTGTCCGCAGCTGCTTATTCGCCAAATGAACCCCGCCAACGATCGTGGTGTTTTTGGACCTGGATCCTACTTTCGATTTGGTTGCTCGACACATTTTTTATTGTCTCCTTTGTGAAAATGTTCCAGTGAAATGTCACCTTGGTTGGAACTGTGTGTGCCGAGTGCGCGCGTGTGGGCAGTTCTCCAGCGTCCTCTATTCGACAAGGCTGATCGACTTCCATCCTGTCCCTACGCCATCCGGGATAGTTTGAATGAAGGTTTTGAAGGTCCCGAAGATCTCGGAATGAAGTTTCTTCCAAGTAGTAGATTGACCGATGTGGAATATGTGGACGACAATGATGTAGTTAATTTTTTGGCAGATAACGTGTGGACTGTTGAATTGCCGAATGCTAGGAACTGGTCCGTATGGTATGCACTTTTCACATTCGAAGTATGGATTTGCATTGTGAGGTTTGTTCGGACCTTACCTTGACTTTACTATTCAAGCGGGCTGTTTCTGAATGCTGATCACCTTACTCACCTTGGTAATGTTAACCCATCAGCTTGTGTGTGTACCAACGGGTATATAACGAAAACACCCGGTGCGTTCATATATCTTTGTGGCGTCGCATAGACGTTAGATTGTGGATTTTAATCCGCAATCATTTCTACGATTCAAAGGTCTGATCCATTCTCTCAAAGGTATATGTATTCCATTAGTATTCGGCCACCGTTGTCTTCGTTAATTGGCTTGTATCAACACCCCGACAGTCTGCTACTGTGTATTCGGGAGATCTGCATTTTCGCAGTCGATAACCGAGGTAGTGAAAGTACGACTTGCCTACTGACTGTTATTTACCGCCAATGCCGACGAAGCGTCTGTCACACTACGCATTGTTTACTGCGGTCGCTGGCAGATGGAAAAAATCCCAAGGCGATGTGACGATAACGGACTATGAAAGCCACTACCCCGCGTCGACGGCCTGTTCCTTACAGAACCAGTTCATTTGATGCTGATAAACGGGCAAAGAAAACAGCTGTCGAATACCGGGAGGCTGCCTGTTTCTTTCGGAAGAATAGACCAGGTGTCCGATCCACACAGCAAAACTGAGCACGCATTGTAAGCTCTGCCTATAATTTACAACTAGATGTCTGCACGACGCCAGAATTGACGAACGTTGGCGGATGCACCACGTGACTTCGCCATTCTCACAGACACCTTGTCAGTAATGCTATAGGCCAACAAGATGAAACCACCCAAGTAGATACGACAATAGACAGTCTCTAACGGCTTTTCTGGTATTACAAGGGTTAGTTCAATGCGAACTCAACCTTGTAACGACACCACACTTTGAGGATGCAGAGTGCATACCATACATACCGGCCGCATCATTCAATCCATTCAACAGAGTCTGCGTGTTCGATGCAGAGGAACTAAGTAAATCAATGTCATCCGCATACCCAATATCAGTCAGCCTACCAACTGCAGAAGTTCCGAACCGAGACTCTCGGGACTTCTGAATGTTCTCTCCAAAATATCATCCATCACAGAAATGAAGGAGGACGAGAAGATCGGACATTCCTGTGGAATGATATTTGAAGTGGTTAACGCGCGAAATAAATATCTACAAATTCGCACTCTGCAGTCAGACAGCGCACATAACGATTTCGACATTTTGATGCACTACACTAAGACCGCTCTATGACAAAGACAGCTACAGAAAATGCGTCTGCCAATTGAGTCGAAAGCATCCCTTAGGTCCAAAAACCTCACGACCGTTGGCGTCCCAGTTTTTATCGCGAGGTAAGAATGTGATTGACAAGCCATAGACCAGACCGGAAATGTGCTTGTTCCTCTCCCGTCTGGTTCTTTATGTTTCGCAGGCTGCGGAGTTATGACACCCGTGAGCACTCTGGATGTGATGGATACAGGGCTAATACCTCTGTGGCTGCCACAGTGCTCTGGAACCTTTTTTAAACCGACAATGGCTGTTGGTCAACGTCAGTCAGTCCCAAGGCATCTCTTCAATATCCAGTATGGAATGAAGGAGTTCAGTCAGTTCAAGCAACAAGCTTTCACCGTCATTTTTGACACAAGCGGGGGAAAGGTCGGAACATGGTTCTTTATCACGTTTCAACAGTTTAACTCCAAAACCTCTCCGGTTTCCGACATAGGATCGTTGGAAATGTCATAACTAACCACAACTGAATGAGCTGGCTGAGGCCAGTTGAACTAGTCTTGTCAGTGTTGTTTGACAAGCGTCTCACATACCCTCGTCGTTCAGTTCCCAACCGAACACTGTGTTGATGAGCAAGTAAACTCTGGGCTAACGAATAAAACAAGACGGGCACGGACAACGGTAGGGCCTGAGGCAATGTGGTTACTCCAGTGCGAACGATAATCTTTCATAGAATAACGCCGCCAACAGCTGGCGTCGGTGATTAAATTGAGCTGCACACAACCGATTGCCATCGTTTGTGCTGAAATGCACAACTCAATAGACAGTCCGTGAGATGCGCAAGATTGTAATAACCGATCGTCATTATGAGCGCGTCGCGCCTGAACACCAATCATTTAACCCAGCTGTTTCTCCTCTGGAGTAAGACGACTAAATTATGCGTTCATATCACTAGCAAACAATGATGTCTGAATGTTTAGTTTGTTCCAGAAGACCAGAAGGAACATCGTAAAAGGCGTGTTTGATAACATCCGAACTAGTCTGTCGCAGCGTACGTAAATACAACAAACGAGCAACGGCTCTCTCGTCTGCCGACCGACCTTGACCGGAGTGCCGAGTCTGATGGCACACAGACGACCATTCACTGTTATCGAATCGAGCAGACTCTGCTCTTACTTAGAGCCCAGTGCAATCCTCACTCCAACTTGACCATGAAATTAGGGTTCATTGTTACCAGAAACCCTGTGGAAGAGCGAGTAACAAAGCTAGAGGATCGTAAAAGCGTCTTACGGAAACATAGCACACATGTTCCAGTCTCAAGAGAGTGCTTTTCAGAGCAGCTTTCTGAAGAGAGGGGGATCCACCTCGAATCTCTGACTCAAAAATCTGGAGGACAACAGGAGCCAATGGTTCAAGAGTCCCACTTGCCAGTGAGAGACTTGCCTATCTCAAGGGCGTAGTATACAAGGGCTTATTGTTTGATTCAGGCCACTGCTGTGCACAGTGGATGTAGTGGGAGTTACATCGGGCTTTGAAATGATACCGAGAGTTTTTCAACCGTATTGGATAATGCGCCAGTGGTTACGGTTAACTGTTGAAAAATTGGAGCGCTGTTTTGTTTTGAGAGTGTCTTTTCTAGCTCTCTGCTTTGTTAAAAGGAAATATCAGTGGCACAACTGGTATTAATTGATTTGTGTGCTCACTCTTACGCGGTCAGCATTGTGGTATACAATCCTATGAATATAACTGCTTTTCGTTTGACTGTTCCCGTTCGGTGTCTGACATGGTTGTGTCTGGATGGACCGAGGTCCTGGTTAGCATAGCCTTCCGAATCGAAACAGTGCACAAGCCTGACCACCGCGTCGTGGTAGAAGCATTAATAGGGATTATTATGGCGTCCATTACGGTCGTTCAAAGTTTTTAAAAAGGCAGAAACTAGTTTGAGAATAGGTACATTATGAATCGGAGGTTTTGCCGTTGACTGCGTTCCACAGTGTGTTGTCGTGCGATGGCGACTTTTATTTCTGGTTGACCATGCTGGGAATCACAGACGCTTGTTACAACCGGGTGCTTTAGTCACAGAAAGTCGTATGCCCCCAGCTTCTTTGGTCGGCGACATCCTGTTCGCTGACCACAACGTAGTTTTGACGTCAGCGTTCGTGATCGTGGTGCATTTTCACATCCTGTACTTGCTAAACTTTATTAGAATCGTCGCGATCAAGCGGTTCAGTCCTATGTTTTAGGCTCGAAAACGAATATTCCTATATCCTAGGTTGCTATGGTTCCAGTGTGTAGTGAGTGACATTTGTTTTTCGCCTCTGTTCTTGTTACATTGAACGCTGTTGGTTGTTTTGTACTGGCGGAACAAAACCAAATGCTAGTGCCCACGATTGTTCGTCTTCTAACTGTTTTGTTCAAATTGCTGTCTTACGTGAGTATTATGTTTCGAACGGTTGATTGTCCCTACGGTTTTGCTGTTACATCATCTTCAGTAAACAAACAACCTATGGATGCATGCTTTATTACTTTAGTAAGTATGGATTCTACTTATCTTTCGAGCAGAGAGTTTTTTTTGGCTCGTCTAGCTTCTAGTTAGAGTCGTTGAAAGATCTGGAGGTTGACGGGGTTTCGGTTGTGTGAAGTTGCTGTTGTTTAACCCAGTTTTCTTTAAGTGAGAGACAGTCAATGACGCAGAACGATGGATGTCAAGTGGACGTTGCCTTACTTTTAACTGCAGCTAGGTAATCTGTTTATTGAGGTCGCCCACTTTGTTGTCGAATGCTTGAAAATTTTAATTAGTTGAGCACCACTCGTCCTCCTCTACTTTTCGATTAGGTTAATTCATTTTTACCTGACAGCACCGTCATCATTCGCGAGTATTTTATTGTTAGTGATCCTCACAATCAAGGAGCAATACGTCACTCGTTCGCATTGATGCCTAATTGCCATACAACCGTGGAAAAAGATCAAGCCTGAGCCGAAAAAGAAAAGGGAGAGGCAACTCGGCTTCTGAATACTGGTTTTGTCATATCCAACTGTGTGATAGACACGTTCCTTATTACATTGAGTAGTAGGTTGCGTTTTCTTTGCTGTTGGTTCGGCTCAGGTCCGGCTACAATTACGATAACCATGCAACTTATTAGTATGTGTTGTGTTATGACCCGCTGGTCAACGATAACGATAAATGTCTAGCGCACGACTATACGAAACACGGACACGTAGCACCGAGCGTAACAATAACCGAAAACCCCAGAAGAACACAGAAGACCTTGACCTTCAGTCGAGAATGTATTTGCTCTCTAACCAAAGGTAACATTGCAGACCAGCGTCTGCATATATAGTCTCTGAACAGCCTTGAAGAATCCCACGTTAATTGATGCATTAAAAGTGGGATGGGCCAATCAGAGACGCAGGAGAAACGTGCGCCAAAATTGAGTTTTGGCACGTTGTGGCGCGAAAAGATTCAAAATCACAATTTATTTTTCGAAGATAGCTCGAAAAATAAACCATTTTTGGGGAAAATGGACTTTCCCCAACATGTTCCTAGGTTAATTTGAACTGTAATCAGTGACCATATAGGCTACGATAACTAATGGGTGGTGCCTATCAAGATTGCCCATGTGTGCTTCTAGCCTAACCTTCTGCTGTCTGACAGCGCAGAGTCGACTGTCTGCTGGGATCCATGTCAAGTAAACGAGACTGTAGTAGTATTTGATGCATTCCAAACGTCTGCATGACCGGACGCTAAGATCTACGTGAAGGGTGCTTCGTTAGTTAACCCTAGCCTGAAATGGTAGTGAAGATCCTGTTTAAAAATGGGAGAGTTACTATGCAAGCACGACACTTCGCACCTTTGCAGGCCATAGCGGGTCGTTTTTGGGCGTTCCATCCGATGTTTCTTCCGAGCCATCAAACCAGGATGTCTTTTCCTGAAGCCGTTGATAATAATGTTAGTTTCTGAGCTACTAAGCATAAGTGTATTTTTTTCTCATATCGTATTGACTAGGATGGGTTTACTTCTTGTGATTTATCTAGACACTTCGGCATCCTACCTCAGTTGATCTAGCTTGATAGGAGTGAGTGATGTGGCGGCGGCGGAATTAGCGTTGGCTCCCGTGTTATCCGCAAGCACAGCGCAGATCACACTGTGGGCTCATGTTGCGTTTTTGCGTTCCGTGTGCCCTGGCAGAATTTATCGGGTTTTTTGTGTCAGGGTTATCGAAATTGGCTGCATCGCATCGCTTATCTATGCCTAAAAGTATTACCTTAGGAAAACATTGCCCACAATTGGCTAACAGGATAGAAGTTTTATTCCCAGAATCTATGATTTATTTTGCATTTTGCTGTGTTTTAGCACAAGCGTATTTATGAACACAATATGAAGTACAAGCGCAAGCGTGAAGAGAAACTTGAACGTGAGCGCCAGGAACGTGTTCGGAAAGCGCGCGAGAGCCGCGAGCAAGCTAGACAGGTGGGTAGTTTCACTGTTATGTTGTATACGATAAATCGTTATCTGTTCGTAAACACGATAAAAGCAGGCTACTTTCAACCTTTCCAGTTGTTAGATGTATTTATCTCAACTAGTCACAGGGCTGTCGTCGTCAGTCATAACATGGAAATGAAAATACGGGAAGATGAATGAAAAATTGAAGCAAGCCAAAACAACTGACGATTGTCAGCGTTGAGCATACAAATTTATATTTACTTCGTCATTAATGGTATCAGTATGTCATTAGCTGATTTGGTCTACTTCGATCAGGATCATTTGTGAAACGGCAGTACTAACACCATTTTGTCAGTTATGTACTTCACATAATGCTGGCTTCTTTTTGTCGGCTTTGTTTTTAAAAATAGTGCGCATAGCGGATTTCGTGAAGTCCACGATAACTTGCGCAACATCGTTTCAACCATATCCAGTGGTGCTTTCAGTTCGTAACGCTTCACTCTCTTAGTCTTTATCGAAGCAATTAGAAAGAGTCAACAAATGTTTGTGTACGTGCCATCTAGCCGGTTGCCTAGCGGTTAGCTCTAATGTCTGTAAATAAAAGGGATGTGGTTAAAAAGAAATGGAAAGAGACTAGAATCACATGTGACCAATCCAAACTATTTTTTTTGAATACAGGATTGCCGCGGACTACTTTTTTGCTATGTTCAACAACGTTGCCAACTCAAACTATAAGCTATCCTGTGATCTCCGGCCAAAAAATAACTGAGCGTTTCACCAAAGTCACCTTTCGTACTCTGGTCAGGTTGATAATTCTGACTTTATCCAGCGTACGCAAGCGGAGCACAGCTTTGAATTTTATGAATTGGCATATGTGTAACTTGTTTCAGCTAATGTAGCTTGTAAAACGTAACACAACGATTGGCAGCGTCTGCCCATCTCGCAGACATTTAGATAAACCTCATAACTGTGAGTACGGTATTCCCACCATATGCCGCTACTAATTCAGACATGAATGGTGAATGATGAACATCTAATATCCTCTGCGCAGATTAGGCCTTACTCGCAGTTGTATCAGAGGTTTGTTTGCACAATTACGTTCTACATCCGACCCTTCATGCCGACGCTACAAGTAGTTGTAACTTGGCGAGCGTTATCTGGGCTTTAGATGTGCCACAGAACCGGCCAATTGAAACCTATCTTTTGTTGTATGCTTTGTACAGCATTTGAAGTGTCATTGTCAGTGCCGTCTTTATTCCCTCAGTTCATTGCGCGAGCTCTTCGACCACTGCATTCCACACGATCTTGTTCAGTGCGAATCGAAAAATAGAAGAAACTCAGGTATCCCATTAAGGATGCTGTAGGTTGACGATGGACCTTTTCTGGCTTAAATGGGTTTAACAAATATACTAGCGTACTTCTCGAGCGCTCTGTTAGACAATCCACAAGTGCAGTGTCAACTAACTCAGGCCTCAGTTGTCCAAGGCGACCACTTTTCGTCCTTCTATTCGATCGGTGGCGTTTAGGCGTCTTAGTGTAATGGATGCAACTATGATCAGAATAAAACCCTGCTTGTCCTTCGGTAATACGTTGTTTTTGCGGAGTGTGGTAGACAACTCACAGTTAAGGACCAACTGGTATCTAGCTAATCTGTAAATGGTTAGTGATCCCTTCGAAAACTCCGTTAATTAACTCGTTGTCAGCCTGAACATTTGCAGGAAGGCTTACTGCAGATCCTGTATTACCTCTGAGCCGATTCATCCATTGCGAACAGTGTCAGTGCGTTTCTGTGTGCTGCTTCTATATGGTTTCCATATCCAACTTGTCTACCTTCTTGTTGCTGCATTAGGTGAATAATTGTGTTTCTCGCCGATTTTCCACCCTTTCTTAGGAGGCTGAGTCGAACCCGCAATTCCCCAAGAGTGGCAATATGGGCGATGCTTTCTCTAACTTGTTCAACGATCCTGAGTTGCTTGCGGCTATGCAGGTATGAGTGTGTTTAAACCAGATGGTTCTCATTAATTGTATTTTGTGCATGGTAACTCCAGGGTACCATCTTATTATTTGAATATGGTGGTTAGATGATGTTCGTCTCTTCAAACCGATTCAACCTGAGAGTTACGGTTTTGTATGGCTTCAGTTAGTCGACATACCATTCGGCACCCATTTGATCGATTACTTCAACAGTTTCTAAAATGTAACCCCGCAAATACGCTCGAAGTGTGTCTGTCTCGGTTCTATGGGCAGACTAATAAACGTCAATTCGGTTCACATTCTCGTTGTGCACGTTCTTTTTTTCCCTAGTTCTGCCTTTACAGCGATGATTCGTATGTAGCTTGAATACTGTCATGTTCATATCAAAGCAGCAACCTCATAGCAGATGGCCGTCACTTCGTATTGTGCGATTGTTGATTACTGCCGTCATCAGTGAGCCTCCTCGAGTTTGTACGCAATAGGTCCGTTCTTGATTAAGGGTTCAACTCAGGGCTTGGTTATCATCGTTGACAGGAGTAATGGCGCTGATACTTAATCTTAATAAGAGCAATTCATGATTTAATGATAGCGGAAAGAGTGGGATATATTTCCTGCAATCCCCACGCCTAAACTTAAATAATCAATGTTCGGATGCTTTCGCTTTGCAAACAGCCAGGCAGCTTTCATGTAAGAGTAAGACAGACGCAGTCAATGATATGCCTGCATTCATAACACTTCTAGTTGTAATTAGCCTAATCTTATATCTTTTTTGTAGTTTTTTTCAAGTTCTTCCACTTCACAGTTGTGATGAGCAGTGGTTGGAGCCACAGTACACGTAGTTTTGACTCGTGGCCGTTATGAATGAATGGATGTCTTCTCTACTTTAGTTCAGCTGATCATACCGTCGGTCTGTGAACTAGCCGTTTCGTTGAGGGCATTGATAATAAAGGTGATTGTTAATTGTCGTTGTACCGAACAACAGATGCTTTGTTATAATATTTGCCTCCCTCACTACTCGAATCTGTGTAACAGCTTGCTCGACGGTGAATATCCCGCTGGATGCAAATTTTCTCTTGAGCATTTTTTTCATACTTCTGTGTATTCCAGGATCCGGAAGTTATGGCTGCTTTCAGCGATGTATCCTCAAATCCTGCTGATATGCACAAGTATCAGAACAACCCCAAGGTGAAAAAAGTGTTAGAAAAGATGATGAATAAGTTTGGCGGTTCTGGTGCAACACCTGGTAAGTTGTTCGGTGTTCTTGTCCAATCCAGAGAAATCGTACTGATAATCTAGTTTGGGTAATTCCGTTACGCTAGGCTGTTTGTTGACATCTTTCTGTTTGTCTGGGATTGCCGAAATAAAATAGCTACAACCCTGTCCGTCTTGATTTTGTGAGACGCTGTGTGCTCCACTTTCATGTAACTACAACTGGCTCTTACAAACCGATATTTCCATCTCGTGCTTTCTTCAGGTTCATTTTGCGGAATTATGCTAAACTTGGCAAACGCATGTTTACCATGTTTATTGCAAGCTGCTATGTCCCTACTAACTATACGTTCGCTTTTGCTTCAGGTGGCATGCCTTTTGGAGGGAGTCCCGGTTTCACTATGCCCACGCAGTCTACTCCTGGTGAGCCTGAATATCATTTTTCATCTAATTTCATTTTTAGATCTGGATTAACTTCGCTGCTTCACACCGCATGATACCGGTTGCTACACATTATTCCTACCACATACCTTTTTACTCTTCACATTGTGCACGTTGGACACTGTTAAGTAGCTCAAATGAGGTAACTGTTGTGTGCGTTTTTCTTTCGATGAATACAAACCAATGTTTGGGCTGAGCTTGTATTTTTGTTAGTCACTAATTCAGTACGGGCATCTAGACAACCTTGTGCTTAAATTGCGATAGCAATGTTACTCTGTGGCTGTTAAATGTGGTCGCTGGGTCTGCAAAACACAATTCGTCCTCGAACTGCTGACTGTCGATGTTTGAGCTCGGTCGAGAACATTTGGTAACATCAGTAGGTCAATGATGGGGAGATTTAGGCGCGTTTATCCGTTCAGTCTTTAAAAATGCGTAGTGTAGCGTGTTAGAAAGAAGTCAACTGTGTAACGCTTGTCTTTCAGTGCACAACACAAAATTATTGTAATACAGTCGAACTCACATGTAACGAAGTAGCTGATCCCGGGAAAAATTCGTTAGCCGATCTTCACTCCAGAATGTTCACATTTATTCCTTATAAGCGGATTCGGCGATACAACACATGAGTTGCTAGGGTTTACATGACAGTGTACTGCTCTGTTCATCTGGAGGCTTGTGCTCGTAACCCTGCGGTGGGAACCAGGAGTACTGACTTGGTTTCCATTATCTCTTACAATAAACATTTCGCAAGATGTTAACACTTCGTTTACTCAAACAGATATTGACAGAAAAAACGTCAACCCCTTGGGCTTTACGCAAATCGAGCGGCAGTTGTTACTTCCACGGCTGATAGACTGTCTGAATCGGTGATTTAAGTGCATATCTTGCCGGACGGCGGTTGTCGGTTAGCATTGCCTCGGAAAACGCGATTCACATTGGGCTCTGACCACATATTAACCAGTAAATCGGCTAATGTTTTAAGTTTGCGACAGAAAAGAGCAAACCGAGTGTTCTCTCGCAACGTCGCTCGACACTGTCGGACTAAATCAAAGGAACCCGGTATACCAAACCTCATAGTAGGTTTTGATAGTTGAACCACTTGTTTAGGATAATCTGTGACGCGGAACACGCTGCTGGTGTCAACTGACCGTCGTGAAATTCAAGTGACCAGTGTTAAGCCAGGTCAGTTACGAGCAGGTTAGCCGTATGTATTCTTGAAGTTAAGGCTTGTAAGCACAGGGATGATGGCTGCCACTCGGTTTCGGCGGCTAGCATGCTTGTCTGGCTTACGTGTGATGTATGGACGGTTACTAAGTTGTGACGGGGGATGTTACAGGGTAAATTCTGTCTTATGCTTGCTGCCTCATTCTTTCAATTTGTTCACCAGATATGAAGTCAAGAACTTGTTTTTACCCTCATTCGTCCTGTTTTATCTCGGAAGAGAAATGTAAAATTCTTGTGTCCTTTTTGCCGTGTAGTTCCGGCCTGTTCACGACGAGCTTATCAACATACTTGCTGTTTTTTGACCGTCGTTTCAACCCTCTAATTAGTCCACATCAAGTGGCATGATCGCGTGAGCAACACGGTTGTCAGCCAGCAGGTATTTTGGAACTTCCGGTGTGCGTGACCATTTTGTCAATTAATCAAGCTGCTTGGTCTATGTTGATCAGGTCACGTACCCCGCATGCCCGCTGAACGTTTATCGTACTGAGCGTTGTTAGAGGGACCGCCGACGATTGAGCGGAACTGGAATGGCTGTTATGTTGAGCAAAGTGGATGTCGCCTGCCTGGTTAAGAACCTCGTGATTACTCGGATTGCTGGCTAGATACGCTAAGTGACGGCGTGCCGCAGTCAATGGCATGCCCGTTCTCACTGCATTTCCGTTTCTTCAATTTTGCCTCACTCAACCCTCCTCTCCGATAAATCTGTTCTCCATGATATTTTACTTCCTCGTTTTGGGGACCGGCGACCCGTGCCACGGTATCTTTTGACTAGACCAATGGCTATTATTTATGATTAAAAAATTTATACGTCCACTAGGCAGAATGGAGGGTGGGATTGTCAGCTCGGGGTCAAATCCGCCCGGCTCTATTCTCATCGCTCGTTTATCGGATGCGTTTCGTTCACTCAGTTTGTTTTCACTCTTCAACATTACAATGGACCGGATAAACTGATCCCATTTGAGCGTGCATCTAGTAATCGATGCTACCGTTAATGACAATGTGTTGTTTGTCTGCGGGTGGTCTCGCGGCTAACTGCATTACACTATTTACAAAATATTCATCGCTGACCACGTTGGATTGGCTCCGATAGTTGGATAATACGACCGATGCTCGCGGTTGAATTTGTTCGCAAGCATCCATTTCATCGGCCTATCAAGCCGACGTTCGTGTCGTTTCGTCAGGCATTTCCACTTACCTGGTAATGTTTTGGCATGCTCGATCAGCGAGACTGATGGTCGCTACTGACATTGAAACTGCTCAAAAGAGGTCGTGAGTTTGCAGAGATGAACTAGCTGCAGCTCTGTTTAGCAGGATGGACTGTCCCTGTGTTTCGTTTGGCGTATGTTAAAAGTGGGCGGAATCAACCGACAAAATCCATCCATTCCAAAGCCCGAGGCTGAGCGGTTTTTAAATGCGACGTCCCTGTGCAGTTAGTCTCCGGATCGGATTCACACTGTAGAATGTGTGCCAGAGAATCTTCCCGAGTGTCAAAATTCCAGGAAGCAAACCTGACATAATCGAATCGCACACGGAGCCGAGACATCGTTGAGTAGGACTGTCGAAGTGTCCCATTACCATGGTAGCTTCGGTGCAATGTTTCTGTTTCCACTCATTCCTTGTGCTCGTGCGATCTGCTTGTATCGGACCGCTCCGGAAGTACACAGCTGTACCAGATAAATTCTTTGCTTCATCTTAATCTGGCATTAAGTCACAGGAAAGTGACATCGGTAGGTTTCGAAACGTATGCGAATTAATCAAGCGCAACGGCGCACCCGGTCTCTTTTTTAGAGAGGTCATCTGACTGGCCTTTTTCGTCAGACAATGCGCTGAAGGACTTTATCTCTGTGATCTCTAGGTTTAACCCAGATGGATTTTGCTTTCGGAAATATTTAAAACTCCTGATTCCTCCTGAGAATTCAGTGCAGCCTCAAGGCGGGGAGCTTCGTCCTCATCATCAGCTGTCTTTCGAAAAACTTCTAGATGTGTATAAGAGACAGGCACAAGACGTATGCTATTGTTCAAAACACGTCCCCTATTGGACCACAACTGACAGTCAGTATTAACATCATGTTCACAGTATTTAATTCATAAAGTTGAAGTTTACAACACGGTGTTTTGTGTCGGATCAAGTATATTTGAGACTCAGCGCAACAATGTGACGTAGCTTTGTTTAAAAATTTGTCACATGGAATGCGTCTCGTTAATCTGGTCAGTCACGCGCAACTATGGTTACGATAAGCGAAAAACTCTGTCTGGCCAACATTCCTCCTTACAGAAGCAGCGCCTTGATCGAACAGTATGTTCAACAACGCCAGATATTCGGACTGCACAATCAATTTGTTACCAAATCATTCTTTTTGAAGTGTGCATTATTTTCATTTTTCAAATCGAAGTCGTTTGATGTTTCTCTTGATCCCAGTTATTAGTGCAGTAATCCGAGGAGCAGAACAGAGCTGTATGGTCATTTGCGCGGTGTCTTCAGACCGGTGTACCGATTGAACATCAGTTGGTCCCGTAGATGTCGTGCACTTCGAAAACTTGGTGTTCGTCACCATTTAGTTGACATTACTGTTGGTCTAGTCGTTAACTGGTTATCCCTTGGCTATCCCTTCGCTTCGCATTTGTCCTGTTTCTATCAGGCTTATGTTGCATTCTGTGTAGTTCAAAGATCTCAGCTTTGTACAAACCTTTACTAACATCGCAGGTCAATGCAAGCATTTAGTTTTCGTAAATTACACCAGCCTAATCAACCAAATTGACGTACGCACATTTTACTTTGGGTACTTTTCTACTTGTCTTTTCACAAAATTGAAACTAAAATGGGAGGTTTAGATCGTATTGCTTTTGGTTGTTCTTTGCTCTCTATTCGGACTTCCGTTTCGTGACAGGTCACATCTTTTGTTTTGGCTCTTCAAGTAGAGGTAGGAGAGCACCATCTCGCTCACTGTCACCGTTCAGTCAGCGGTTATCCGGTAGATTCCTGCGCGATCTCTCGAGGTTCTGAATGCTCGTCGAAAGTATTTATTTAAAAAATTGTGTTTTCTAGTCCTCAAAACCACGTGTGCGTCGCACACTACTAAGCGATTGTAACGATGTCCCGTAAACAACACCGTCTAGGTGGTAAGTATTGATGCATGCAGTAACTTTCAAAAGCTCTATTGCATTCGTACTGCAAGCAGGAGGGACTCAAATGTGAGCGGGGACTATTGACCATGTATTCCAATCAGTGGTTTGTTTACGTCAGCGCTGCTGATTCAGTCAATCGGGGTCTGAAGTCTCACCTAAGATCACATTAGTGGGGTACCGCCAGGTATCTATCGTAGGTGTGCACCTTGCAATTCTTAAAAGAACATAAGCTAGTTCTATTCAAATTGCTACAAAAACTGTTAGCTGACGAAATCCTTCCGAATAATGGGCTCAGCTAACACCGCACATTCTCTGCATGGGCTTACGTATGGATGTTACGATCATTATTTGACGAACCCAATTCTTGTTACGTATTAGCTAATTCCCGCTATTGGGTTCCACAGACTAACTTCAGCACCCGAACCACATATCTGCAAGAACTAGACGGTGCTCTGTCTTGTCTTTGCCTTCATCGGTTACATTTTGGCGTTTCGCCGATTGCTTAATTACTGCTTTTCTTGAAAATGCCAGATGTCTTCCTGGAAATCAAACGGTCCGATTTAGTTCACAACCGTACTCTTTCGACTATCTAATGACGTAGTGTATTGATATTCTTAAAGTGATCTAATATCACACCGGGTTATGGTTTACAGCGTTGCCTCTCAACTAAGTTGCAACAGGGTTCTGTAGTCTGAAAGACCAACCCGTGGTTGTGTACTCTTTCTCCTGCTGTTGTACACGGAATATGTAGGTCGGGCGATTAGGCATATGTCCGAATGAATCAAGAAACAATTATCCTGCCTGGTCTGAGATCGGCTTGACAAAAACCACTGACGGCACGGTAGTTGCACATCTTACCGATACGGACCACCGCGTTGATCCAAAGCAGACCTTTCGTAGCGTTTACAGACTTCCAGCCAGTCCCCCTCAAACTAGTCAGGCAACCAATGCTAGCCACCACGGAATCGATTGGTATTCGGTTACTATTAGGGAATCCATTTTTTCCGTCTAAAACCGCCTCCTTCCTAGAAAAAACGATTTTATCCGGTCAGAATGAGCGGAAATGTCCTGAACAGTCGAGAGGTAACCTTCGTTATTTTTTTTACCTGTTCGGCCTTTACCCCGCTATGCGAGTGACCTTAGCTACTATTTTTGGTAACTGTCCTTCGATCTTCTGATTCGAGAATGTTTGTAGGTCGCTATGCACCATATAAATACCCTGTAATTTCCTCCTTGACGCACACGTTTTGGAGCGGAACAAAGTTGCTTTTTGCATCCGTCTTTTGGTTTGTCTTGGGAGCAATTAACGGGACAGTCGCGTTATTCTCGGGACCAAGATTTTCCGTGTTAATTATTACGAGGAGGAGAATCTGATTTCTGTCAAGCGCATTACTATACCGTGTACGAATCCAGTATAATTTTTCAGAAGTTTACAACGCAATTCGGTTCTTTGTTCTCTAAAACAGTTCGTACAAACCCCGTAGCTTCCGCGGCCGAAGGTCATATCAATAACTTCGACTTCTGTGACCTAATTGTGTGTGGATCCCTAAACCACTCATCACATCACCAGTGACTCGTTTGAGTGGCTTAATCGGTTTGTTTGGAATTTTGTACGGACCAACAGAAATTCTGTTAATATTGATTTAATTTTTTTGAACCTATATAACTATTAATCTGATGGGGAATTGTTGAAAACAGTTGTTCGTCCCGTCACAACCAGACTGGACCTTGATGTGGTGTGACGATTGATGTTAGATAATGAAGTCATGGAGATTGTTGACCGGTTTGTATACCTGGGAAGCTGCATCAGCGGTGGCGTCGGAGGTGTAGGGAATGAAATAGAAGCGCGTATTTCCAAGGCTAGGGCGGTGTTCGCTAATCTGAGACACCTATGGCGACAGAGAGGTATTTCTCTGAAGCTTAAGGGTCGCGTATATCAAACAACAGTGAGGGCTGTATTACTTTACGGCAGCGAAACCTGGCCGCTCAGGGTAGAGGACGTGAACCGTCTTCAGGTATTTGACCACCGATGTCTGCGTTCAATCGCTCGTATCGGGTGGCACCAGCGAGTAAGCAACGAGGAGGTTAGGAAGCGGGTGTTTGGCACTGATTGTCAAACGAGTTCTTTTGTTCAGTCGCTACATTTGCACAGACTGAGATGGTTAGGTCATGTACTAAGGATGCCAGCTAGTCGTTTGCCACTGGCGCAAGGTGCGAGGTGGACAGATGATGACCTGGCGTAGACAAATGAAATCGTTCACGAAGAGGTTGGTCACTGTAGGTCGGGTTCGTCTCCCT